>AWUE01017101.1:0-130255 GCA_001974825.2 Corchorus olitorius
AAAAAAAGGAAAAATAAACGAATTTTGAATTTTTTTTTCTTCTTTTCTGTTTTTTCAAAAAGAAGTTCAAAAAAATTTTCAAAATAAAATCATTTTTTTTAAATTAAAAAAATCAAAAAATAAAAACCCGAAATCTATTTTTAGTTCAAAAAATAATTTTTCAATTTTTTAAAAATAATTTTTTGAAAAAAAGAATAATAAAAAAGGTGACGTGGCAGTCCACCTAAGCGCCGCCGTCAGAAAGTTAACGGCGTCAGTGCCATGTAAGCAGGATTTGACCTGCAACTGACGGAAGGACCCAATTGTTCCTAACCTTTCACTTTAGGAACTCAATTGAACAAAATTTCTCTTCGGGGACCAAAATGAACATTTCAGCTCACTTCGGAGACCATTTGGTGTACTTTTACCGAGGAATGTTTTGTTATCATCAAAACTTATGGAGTCAACACTTAGTTTGGATTCGATTCTCATAAGATTTTTGGGTATATAAGAATTTATTTTGATTGTAATGAGATTCAATGTCTAAAAAATATAAAATATAGTTTAAGTAAATCATAATTTGTATATAAAAACTAATTAAATGTTCAATTGTAATAAAGGAGAGCAAAGGAATTTAAATATTGATTATGTCTAAAATGGAGGAACCATTATCACTTGTCACTTGTTAGGATCTATAATATTTTCAAAAGGAGGAACCAATTGATAAGGCAAAATACAGTTTTACCAATTTCTTAAACTTGAAATCTCATGTATCCTTAAATGAAATTTTTGCAGGTTGGGGGCATGGCCACTACTCGCCCCAATCTGCCTCCGCCACTGTTTGGAATCTTTTGAAAGGAGATCAGACATGAGAAGAGAGAGAATGAGTGGAATGAGGAAGAAAGGATAAAACTGAAAATTAAAAAAAAAATAGCATAGACTTTTTAAATGTAACTACTTTTATTGCCATGTGTAAAACATTTTAGGTTGACATATATTTTGGGACATACGAGTATATTGTAGATTTATGTTCAAAATGAAAGATTCGTCGAGTTAAAAGGAATCTTTTATTTATTTGAGAAAAAGGTACAGACAAAATATATAGCATACTTCATATGGCACGTACCACTGAAAATCTTCTATCTCATTTTTGTGACTCACTATATTCCACATTCACCAAATCATGCCACAAGTTTCTTGTATTATGTCTTGTTTATTTTCAAATTTTAAAAAATAATAACAAAAGAAAATAAATTGAAAATCTCACCTAATCACAAAGTTTAGCTCTGAATTAAAAATAAATATAATTTATATAAAGGGTTAGTCCTACATTTTAATATATTCAATATAGAGTTTTAGAATGAATATACATAATTTAATTTATAAAAATCGAATAGAGAATAACATTAAAAACTGAAAATGGATATATGACATCATTTGATAAATATGACACTAAGTGTGGCACAAATATGGAGCAGAGATTTTTATTCAGTACATACTTGTATGTTCTTTAGATGTTGGATAATGAAAAGATTATACGATGATGTAAAAAATTAGATTTAGAAGGGAACATTTGTAAATTTTATTTTTAATAACATTTTTGTAAATCTTTTGTATTTAAACGGTGTCGTATAAAAGATGTTATGTCCATCTTAAAAATTAGGATCCACCACTATTGCTCTTCTTTTTTACGTACGCATAATATGGGGCAGGCTATGGCATGTCTTAACACGGTTTTTTAAGACTGCTTCTATAGCGGTTAGATTGGTAGCAGTGAGATTAGAAATTGTTGGTGGTGGGAGTGACACCATCATGAGACTGAGAGATTGAATGATGAAATTAAATCCAATGATGAAAAATTTATGTTTGGTAAAAATTATATAAAAAAAAATATGATGACAGTGATGTAAGAATGAAAATGATATGGAAAAAACTAAATTTAAACGTGACGAAAATAAAAGTAAAGAAATCTAAATAAGAAAAAGATGTTCATTAGTTAACTTGTGAACTTTATTATAATACTAGTGGAACCATAAATAATTAGAAAAAAATATATATATTATTTATAATAAAACAGGTACACCAAACCAAAAAAGAAATATATAAGTGAGAGTGAGATCATAGAAAAGGTATTACTATCGCTGTCAATGGTCGTATTTGGATGCAGGCCGTGAGAGCAAGCATTCAATTTGATATTTTGGATTTGATGATCAGTGTATTTTGATCAAGGTCACTCTCACATAAAATAGTTTCTACTTTACTGTTGTCTATGGTCATGATAGAGGTATGGCTAGGAGAAGGTTATGGATGACGCTTAGAAGTCTAGCACAAGACTTTAAGGATATCCCATTGCTTTTGGTTGGGGATTTCAATCGTATTTGTTGTTTAGAATAAAGCTCTAATTACTCTGGTAATTCATCTGATATCTCTGAATTTGATGAATGTTTGTCTGACACTGAGCTCATTGATCATGCCTATACTGGACCAGCTTTCACTTGGTGCAATAAAAATGATGATAGTCCTTTATCAAGAAAACTTGACAGTGTTGATCAACTCTGTATGGCTTAATCAATATGCTGATTCTTTAGTGGAATTTCTGTCGCCTGAAGTTTCGGACCATTGTGTTATGATGGTCAAGATTGAAATTGGGTTTCTTTCTCCTCCCAAACCTTTCAAATTTTTCAATTTTTGGACTTAGCATCCAAATTTCATGGCATTGGTTGAGGAAAGCTGGAAGACCCCTGCTTTTGGAAATCCCATGCTTAGACTACATAAAAAACTAAAGAATCTAAAAGCCACTATTGAAGGATTTTAATAAACAGTGGTAATCTTTCTGAGAAGGTCCTGGAGAAAAAGGCTGAGATGACTACTTTGCAGCAAGCCATCCTCACTTGTCCCACAGAGTCATTGATTCAAAGAAGTAAAATTGCTACTGATGAGTTACATGAGATGCAGATTGCTAAAGAATGTTTTTACAAACAAAAGTCAAGAATACAGTGGCTTAAAGAAGGAGACTCCAACACGGGATTTTTTCATAAATCAATGAAGATTAGGCAGAAAAAGAACACAATTAGAATTCTGTATAATTCTGATGGTGAGAAGCTTGATACACATGAGAAGATAAAAGATGAGGCGGTTAAATACTTCAAATCTTTCCTGTGTGAGAAGGATATCAACATTAAAGACTACTCAAAAGAATTACTTCAGGATATTCTGCAAAGCTATGTTTCCAATGATTTAGCGAACAAACTGGTTGCATCAGTCACACCTCAAGAGATAAAGATTACCTTCTTCTCTTAAGAGTGAGAAAGCCCCTGGTCTAGACGGGTATACTACCCATTTTTTCAAGTCTGCTCGGTCTATTGTCGGGAAAAAAAAAGTGACAGATGCATTGTACTTTTTCTTAGAATTCTGAATTGTTGCCAGCCTTTCATTCTACTGTCTTAGCCTCTGTGCCTAACCCCAACTCTATAGTTGACTTTAGACCAATAGCATGTTGCACTATGATTTACAAGTGTATTGCTAAGATCCTTGCTAATAGACTAAAACAATGCCTACTTGACCTTATTGATCCCAACCAAAGTGCTTTTGTAGAGGGGAGGTGCATTCTTGATTATGTTCTTATGGCTCAAGAGGTTGTATGTGGATATCATAGGCCAACTCTCTCACCAAGGTATGCTTTGAAAGTTGATTTAAGGAAGGCTTTTGACACCTTAGATTGGAATATCATCATTACTTTGCTGCAAGCCTTGAATTTCCTTAAAAATTCATAGATTGGCTAATAATTTGCATCACCACAGTTAAGTTTTCAATCTCAGCCAATGGAGGCTTGGAAGGGTATTTCTCTGGGGCCCGTGGAATGAGACAAGGGAATCCGCTTTCCCCTTACATTTTCGTGCTGGCTATGAATGTATTGTCAAAGTTGCTAGAAATTGGAGCTGATCATGGTGTTTTTACATATCACCCAAAGTGTAAGAAAATTAAACTTACACATCTCACTTTTGCAGATGACTTGCTCATTTTTGCTAAAGGTGATTTTTTTCCATTGAGGGGGTTAGGAATATCTTGCAACTGATTTACCAGTTTTCATGGCTTAGTATGAGTTGCTCCAAAAGTGAGATATATTATACAGGGATTTCAGATGAAGATATAGAGGAAATCAAAGCTGAAATAGGATTTAAGATTGGTCAGCTGCCAGTGAGATATTTGGGGGTTCTACTGACTTCTAAAAGGCTGAGTGCTACTGATTGTAATCCATTGGTTGAGAAAATTACCCAACATATTCAATCATGGTCAGCTAAATATTTTTCTTATGCAGGTCGTTGCCAGCTTATCCAATCTGTTCTCTTTAGTATGCATAATTATTGGTGTCAAAATTTTGTGCCTCCTCAATCTGTCATTGACAAGGTGAACCAGCTTTGTACTAGCTACTTAAGGAAAGGAAGTGAAGGCAGCAGCAAGAGCAATGAGGCCAAGGTTAGTTGGGAACAAATCTGTCACCCTAAATCTGAAGGTGGGCTTGGATTAAAAGATCTTTCTATGTGGAATAGGGCATATGTAATTAGGAATTTATGGCTTTTATATGCATAATCAGGTTCTGTCTGGTTTCTTGGATTTCTGCTTATGTTTTGAAAGGGGTATCATGAGCATTCTCATCTTCCAAAGGTACAACTGGTGTTTCAAGCAGGTTTTGAAGTTAAGAAATATATAAGTGATCACTTTGCAGCAGAATGGTGCAATGGAGTTTCCCTAGGGCTAAGTACAAAATTTCCATTGTTTATGAGAATCTCAGATACAAACAGGACAAGAAATCATGGCAGAAGCTAGTATGGTTTCCTTTACATATCCCAAAATGCTCCTTTATTTCCTGGTTGGTTATTCTTAATAGGCTACCTACCAGGGATAGACTTGCTAGTTGGGGTGTAAACTTGGATACCATTGATGGTCTATTATGTGGGCAGCACATGGAAAGCAGAGACCATCTATTTTTTACTTGCAGCTATTCTCGAGAATTTTGGCAAAAGGGTGCTATCAACTTGTGGCTTTTCTAGACAAGCTGAAAATTGGCAATTTAAATTCCACTGGGCAGTATCAGGTTTGAAGACTAAATCTCTTCTCACTACTCTTCTTAAATTGGCCTGAACTACTTTTTGCTATTACATCTGGATTGAGAGAAATGGCAGAGGATTTGGCAGGCAGCAGAACACTACAGAAGGAGTTTTTCAGCGGATAAATGAAGTCCTTGAATTAAAATTGCATGACTACCTCGAGTTAAGGCATATTATGTCAACAAGAGTCTTTGTGCTAGATAGAATTCAAAGATTCCCAGTATTAGCTGTTAAGATCTGATGTAATGTTTTTCAATTTTGGTGTTATTTTGCTTCTCATGAACAAAATTTGTAAATTGTAATCACTTTGTTGCTTTCTTTGGATATATAAATTGATTAATTTTTTTTTTTTAAAAAAAGAAGGTTTTACTATCAAGACAAGGAAAAGCAAAGTCGTTGTATCAAAAGATTTACAGTGGCAGCTTATGAAATTTTACTGCTGGCGTAATTTGTCCAATGATGTTTAGCAAATAACTACAGATGCAATGCGAAAAAAACGTTGTCTAATCACTCTATTACAACATACAGAATAGTACCCGTAGGGCTCACCGAACAGACCCTACACCCCTACACCCCCTAAGGTGATGTGTACTTGCTTTGACGTAGTCGGAGAAACGAAACAGGCTTAGGTCAAAATCTCATTAAACATAGTTCAATGGGACATTAAAGAGTGAAAGATCACAATTTCACCACACCAAAAAATGAGAAATGAATGTTTAATTTTTTTTCCCATAATTTTTCAAGCTAATTGTTTAAATAAGTGCTTAATCTTTGTAAACATACTCGATTTAAGACTTAACTTTTCAGTTTAGTTGAATTAGGGTTTAACGTTTTAATTTCGGCCCAAATAAAAGCTTGATGTAATTATTAACCATTGAAAAATTGACATATGGTATTGAAAAATTAAAATGTTAAGTCCTGATTTGACCAAATTGAAAAGTTGAACTCTAAATGGAGCATGTTCACAAATATAACCCTTATTTTAAGCAGTTAGCGTTTTTATATTGTTTGAAGCCTTTCCACTAGTTTTTTACTTTTACGTGTGTTGCACGTGACCCAATAATTTGAATTAAATGAAAATTAAAATCTTAAGCATATTACTAATTTTGTTTGAATTAAATGAAAATTAAAATCTTAAGCATATTACTAATTTTGTCCTAAAGAAGCCTATTATTAGAGCTGGCAAAATATAACCGTGTGCGGGTATCCAATCCGACCGCCTGAAATCAAACCTGATCCAACCTGATTTGACCAAAAAACCCGTCCAATCCGAAACCGAAGTGACCCAGACGCAAATCTTCAATACCTGAACTTGAAACGACCTGAACCCAAAATAACCCGGACCCAAAATTACTTGAACCCAATCAACCCGAGAGATTAATTCGAAATTAGCCGAATTGGGATTAATTATATTTAAATGACCCGAAACCGAAAATCTGAGGCTCAAAATGAAATTAACCGAACCGATGACCTGAAACCGAAAAATACCCAAACCAGAATTGACGCGAACCAAAATGACAAGACATTTGAGCAATTTGAACCCAACCCAACCTAAAAACCGAAAATTAACCAAACCCGTATAACCCAAAATTTCCTTAACTCAAAATTGGCCTAACCCAAATCCAACCAAACTAGTCCATTTGTATATACATAGGGTTTTACTATCAAATGAACAAAAGAAATTATCCTACACAAAGAAAGATAGTAACAAAGTAAAATAGCAAATTTAAACTCACATCAAGGATTACATTTATCTAGCAAGAAATTAATTATAAGTCAAATAAAATAATTGCACGTTAGGAAAATAATAAATTTTAACCGGAATACATTAAACTATCAAATAGAAATAGGTCAATGAAAATAACATTTTAAATTAAAATGGTAAAAATAAAAAGTAATTATAAAATATAGAATTTAATTAAATGAAAATAGAGTTTTTAATAAAATAAAATTGTATATTAAAAATTTTTTAAATTAGGAAAATATTAATAATTGGGTTAATATTTGAGGTACTAATAATGTATTGTTTGTGTACACTATCAGTCCATCACAATGTGCAACCTCAAAATTTACAAGTCCTTATAAATAAATATAGTATATTTTATTTAATAGTAATTACGTTGAAAATTTATCAAAATCAATTTTCTTTCTACAATTTTCCTCTCCCTCTACATCTCCATCGTCTCCCCCAAACTTTCTATTCTTCAAAATTTATTCAAGCCTTTCACAATTAAAACAAAATTTTACGTGGCTATGCCAAACAATGAATATTATCATCATTCATCCTGATATCTCCTCTACCTCAAATATACATTGTTCTGAAATTCAGTCTCTCTGTATATTTGATTAAAACAAACTTTAGGAACGACAAATTTCTAATATTTTCACTTAAATGATATGATCTATGCAATATTACAACAGGGATGGTTTTATTGATGGTGTTGTACAAATTGGTGGTAGCAAATTTATAGGTAAACAATCGTGCAAGATAAAGAAGCAACAAAAGTAGAGTCTGTACTTTTAAAATGGTGAGGCTTCCATATTTAATCTTATATATTACTGTTTTTCTGTCAGAAGTTAAAATTGAATGTATGTAATGGCTATAATCTAACAATTAATTCGTAAAGTGTGTACTTTTGTTGTATTCAAATTATATATTTTAATGACATCGTGTTTAAATTGCAACCCTAACTCGCCTTGGGAGAGTCTCACATATCGGCCTACGTATGATTATGTTGTAAGGCACTGCAAGCACATGGCTTTTGTTGGTGTTGTTGCGACTCCTCTCGATCGCATGAGGTTGCTACTCCAGAATCAAGGGGAGTTGTTGAGGACAGATTGACTCACCCAGCCGTATACAGGCATTTTTTATTGTTTTAGAAAAACAATAAAAAATGAAGGTATATTGTCTTTATGGAGAGGTACGTAACACGACAAGGGGTGGTGTTTTGGCTTGCCTTATGGTAAGTCTTTATCGCAAGAGTTATCCTATCACCAACGAACGCACTTATGTCAGATATTTCAGGGTTCTTGGGATCTTCTACGCTATCAAACTGTCTGTCGTATACCCACTATATTATGATGTGACACGAATAGCCACTGATGTGGGGAGTGCTAAACAATTCGATGGGGTCATAAATGTGTGTAAGAAAACCCTTAAGGTCCATGGCCCCCTCGGATTTTACAGAGGATATCTGATGATGCTCACTGGGATGGCGATCAATTATGTGTTCACCCCTAACTTCGACCCATGGAAGCGGTTCAAGAGTAATGTCAAAGCTGAGGTGAGAATTCATTGTTGCCCTATCCCAATAAGTCTTTTTTGTGTTCCAATTTCTATTTTAAGTTATTGGGATAAGTTTGATCAAATTAATTTTTCTTGGGATGTGTAGGGAATTGGATATGGATGTGTCGGCTAAAAACATTGTTTTGGGAAGAGAAATGAAATTAGGGAACTTACACAATGAATGAGAAGGTGTGAGCTTTTGTTTAGACAGGGTGAGGAGAAAATGAGATATATAAGCTAATTTTTATCTAAATCAATTTATCACTATTTATGGGTAAGAGATGCATTTGACAAATGAGATCACACTATATGAATGGCTCAAACCATGTCACGTGTATGAACCTTAAAATTTGTTTAAAAGGATATAGTGCACTAGAAGTATTTATTAATTGATACCATTAGAAAAAATAATTATTGAAAAGGAAATCTTGGTTTGTTGGAGTGTTAGCTGACTAATCCGATTTGCACCCCAAACTTTAAATACAAAAAATTGGTTGATTTTGACACATGTTACCCAAGCCATTTGACATGTGCCCATTCCATCCAATTTTTGGTGCACTTTAGTATTTAAGGAAAAATAAAAATGTAAACCAAAGTTTGGGAATACCATTTTCCAAAGAATTTACTATAACAATACTAGAACTGCTACAATAACTAAAAAAATCCTAATAGACTCTCATCAAGAATAATTAAATTAGCAATAGCTTATGTTGATTATAATCAAAGACACAAATTAGAAATCCGGGGTACACCAAATGAATCGACCCCATCAAATTGGGAATTCGGATTCATCCCATTGGAGAATAGCAGAACCTATATCTTGTTCTCTTTTCAACTTATCTTTCATAAACCAGTCACATAGCCTCCCAGCATTCAACTCCTCAATCAAACATCCTTCTTTCTCTGCTATCACTCTTAGTAGGTTTAAAGATGAAATCTAAAAAAAAAAAAAAAAATCAATGAATTGCTTAAAAGAACCCAACAATCGTTGTTTCAATGGTGAAGCTGTCAACCAATCTCCCCATTGTTGGACTGTATCTTCCCCTTTCGCCGGATCCTCCTTCTCACAGTCAATCACACAATGGCGTAATAAACCACATGTCAAACAAAACTCTGGCAAACGCTCTGATCGGTCGTCAGCAAATCATAAAAATAAAATTCCCAACAAATTCCTAACTAAAGTAGATAGGGCAAGTAGGGGTCGAACCCACAGAGAAATAGGTTATTAATCTTTTTCTTAAAACAATTAAACAAATTAAAGATAATTTTTATAGTGAAATTAAACCTAATCAAACTAGCAATTAAAATCAATCAAGAGAACAATCAAGAAAATTAAAGAAAACAATTAACAAGAAAGCAGAGAATAATCAAGAAAACAATTGATAAAAACCTCCAACATAGAATTAATATCCCTCTTGACAATTATAACATGGATCATTGATATCTAATAATTATGAAAACGAAGAATAACTTGTCGGAATTAAATCCTAAATCACCTTAATTAGGTAAGATTACTCGTCAAAGCTTAAATTACCCCTTTTTCCTCCTAACTAATCAATTAGCCGCAAAGCCTTAAAGATTTGCTAGGGATCAAAGCATTAAGAACTAGTAATTTATACAAGCACAAAGAGCAATTTCTCACTCAAAGTTCCTTATCTCCCTTGGAAGGGACTTCCGTCCTCCCCCAATTGCTACAAACAACCAAGCCGGAACGTCAATCCTCGACTTGATCTAGCTAATATTAACTTAATTTATCATGAAAGTGCCGGCTCACTCAATCAAAACAAGCAACTTAGAATTAAAACAGAGATCAAAAGAATACTCTAACAATTATCATATATAAGCACAAAATCTCACCAATATATAAGTCAAGAGATCAATTAAATTATACATTGGAGTAAAGAAAAGGATTACTCACTCATAAATTGAGTGAGCATCCAAAGAATAAGAAGAAAAACTTATCTTATGGATGGGAAGAGAAGGGGGCGGCGCACTAGGGCTTTTGTCCTCCAAAACTTCAACAATTCTACAAAATAATTTCTAGATCTATATGTGTGTATATGTTCTAAAAACCTAGACCTAAGGTTCCTATTTATAGTGGAAATAACCCTAGGAATTCCAATCCTAACTTGGAAAGAAGTCTAGGACGGTTTAAGGGTCCAACTTGGACTCCAAGTTAAATTAAAAGTCTTCCTAGAGTAGAATCCAAGTCAAAATAGGATCCTGAATTTTTGCTGAATTCATGCAGTAACTTTGACGGCATTTTTGGGCTTGAAGATGGCAGAACTGGGTCTTGGACTTCAAAGAAAAGTTGTAGCTCTTGGAGTTAGCTTTCCAAGGAGTACTCATGGGCTTCAATCGGAGGTCTGAGCAGAAAGTTATGATTTTTCTACCAAAACTGCGCCTGAATCCTAATCCTGTTAGGACTAGAATCAGGAATCTACGAGATTTGGATATTTCCTTGGATTTAGGAGTCATTAATTGGGATTTTAATTCCAATTAATATTTTATATGGGCTGAGTATTTTCCCACATAAATTATCCATAAATACCAAAGCTTGAGAACTTATCCATGGCTTATCTTCAATTAAAGCTCCAATCTTCAATCCTTGCTTCTTGAAATAATTCTTCAAAGTCTTCAAATCTCCAAATTAGTCTTCAATAAGTCTTCAAACACGAACTTCGAATCTCCAAATCTATGCTCAAAATTGCTTTGCTAAAATCTGTGTAAAAAGTCATCAAAATAGCTCCAAAAGAGGTGAAAAATAACAATTTCTCAATTTCACATCACTTAAGAACTTAAAACACAATTATCATCAAAATAGCATATAATTAAGCATAAATAGATCCAAAAACATAATAAAATAGCCATAAAAATAGGGTTGTTTTTGGTTCAATCATATTCCCCCACACTTGAACTTTGCTAGTCCCTTAGCAAATCAATGTGTAAGTTAATTTAAAAATCAACTTTTCTAAAGATCAATTTGAACTCACACATCATCAAAGAATCAATTCAATCATGAAATCAAAATAACAAAGAATAATAATAATACTAAATTCAAAAATCAAGACATAACAAGTATCATCATTCTTAAGTAGCCATAATCAAAGTAGTTTTAATCACTTACTAATTTTCACTTTCTATAACTACTTCTTTCTATAGGCTTATGTTTTCCTCTCTTTCTCCATTACTCAAAAGATTGTAGTGCCATAGATATACATCAAGGGTCATTGTGGGTTATAATAGATTTTCAAGGGTAATTATTTTTAGAAAATTGAGGTTACTAACCTCGAAGTGTTCATGCTTTAGGGGTTACTAACTCCCTTTTGAGGCTACTAGCACTCTAGAAGGACTCCTTCTTTTATTTTTTCAGAGGGACAATATTTCTGCAATTCCATGCCTCTTATCCTCTTTCCAAGGGTTACTAACTCCTTTTGTTTAAGAAAAGAGTGACAACAATGGATTATTTTTTTTTTTTAGTATGCAAAAATACCTCTTCTCCTCTTGTCATGAGGGCACTTCTTTTTGAAAACAATTTTTTTAATTACCCTTTTTATAAGTAGTCCCCCACACTTATTCTTGACATATACCAATAACATACTTTCTCAATCATAACTTCAATTAAAATTGAACACAAATTCTAGAAATAGATAATCATAGAAGCAATTAATAAATAAGATCATATCACAAACTTCAATTATACCTAATTCTAAGAAATCAAACAACATGCTATAACTCAATCAATAAATAAAGCATTATTAAAATTCTAAGCATTCATCAATCATAATCAAATCAATTAATCAATTTATGCATGAAAAATTCAAAAAGTTTTGAGAAAATCAAAATTTTAGCATCAATTTTAAAATTTATGTCGAAAATCAATTTAAAAAAAATTGGGGAATAATATATGATCAATCAAAAACAATCCAAAACAAACAATTTTCTATCCTAAGTTCTCATGCAAATAAATAGCATATGACTCAATTATTCAAGCAATAAACCTAAACCTATCAAGTAATCACCCCCCCACACTTAAAATTCACATTATCCTCAATGTAAAGCAAACAATTCATACAATAATATCTTACCAAAAATAAAGAGTTAAGGTTCAAGAAAACATACCTGGTGGCTTGATGAAGATAATTACTCAAACATAAAGGCAATAGAAAATTAAGGTAATAGAAAAATAAAACTGGATAGATAGTTTATTAATGAAACTTGAAAAATAAAGACATAAGATAAAGGAAAATTAAAATTAAAGCATAAACTAAATAACTAATCCTAAGATGCATGAAAATAAATCTTAAATCTAAAAACAAGAAATTGAAATCTAAACCTAAATTGGTTTATGAATAGCCTTCTCCAATAAATTGAAGAGGTCATCCAAATTTCCAATTATGTTATTAAAATCATCTCTTAAGCTAGTAATCCGATCACTAATCTCGTTGCATCGAACAAGGAAAGGATGAAGCTCTTCCTCAGCCTCTTTTTCTTGGTTAACCTCTTCTTCCTCTTTATCACAAGAAGCATCACTTGACTCAGAATCAGAAGCAATAATCACAATCTTGTCTTCACCTTGACCATCTACCGGATCCTTGATTTCCCTTAATGGCGATGGAGCCTTGAATTCTTCCACAGTAAAAACAGTTTCAATCAGCCTATTTGATGAAGATGCATAATTTGGATCATGAGTTCTTTGCGGGAAAGGAGCACATCGCATAGGAGGTCTATAGGGTGGCCTATAGGGCTTAGTTTGGTATCCTCCCATCTGGGGCATGGAAAAGGGCTTATTCCAAGGTGCAACTTGAGGTCTTATCCTTCCATTAAAATTCATTGGTCCTTGGGGATGGTGAAATCGATTCTCATAAGGATGAAACCGATTTCTGAACTCATGCTCAGCTCTAGCCTTTGATCTCATAACAGCTTCTTGAGACTTGTTAGCTTTTTCCAAAAGAAATTGATAAATCTTTCTAGCTTTGAATCCGGGCTTGGTAGCAATATCTTCTTCAGGCAGAGAGGCAATCATGCTCAAAAGTTCATGGCAGTCTTGGCGCAGAAAGCTTCCTTGAAATTTCTCTCCAAAATACGCGCCTCCAATTTGATAAAATTGGTTCCGAAAATTCTTGAATTGAACTTCAAAATCCATGGTGGTGGGCATCATCGACATCTTCAAAAGGGCTAGGTAAAATCAAAATTTTCTTGTCGACTTTGAGGGGTGTCGACTTGCTTGCTTCTTATCGACAATTTTCGTCAAAAAATTGTCTTCTTGTCGACTAAGGGTGGCGTCGGTTTGCTTGCAATTTGTAGACACCCATTTTTGTCCTATATCCTTTATTTAAATCAATTTGTTGCTTAATTGGCATTAGGATCACCTAGGGGCATTTTGGTCATTTTTCAAAAAATTCAGGGGGCATTTTGGTCATTTTGCACATTCAGGGGCATTTTGGTCATTTTAGTTTCACTTCTAATTTAAATTAGCAAATTCATCTCTTAGTCATCTATATTGCATTTGAAAGAAGAAAAAAAAACACAAAAAATTGCAATCTACATATTTGCATTCCTTGCATGCTATCATTGGTAAGTTAGCATTTTATTTTATTTTATTTTCTTTTTTCTTAGACTTGGGTTCATGGTTAAACTAATTGAGCATTTGCACGATGTGATTGTGTTTGTAATTTGGCATTTTGGTTAAATAGAAAAGTACAAAAAGGAGAATTGTATTTATTTATTAAGTAAGACATTTTTTCACCTTTGTAAGAATCAATTAACCTTCTAGTTTAGTACCATAGTTAGTGCATCTTAGAATTACGGTAATTGCTTTACACTAGCTACATTAATATAGAAAAAGGCCATTAAAATTGAACTTGACCATAAATTGACTATCTTTACAATGGGAAATGATGGAAAAAAGGGCAATAAAATGCAAGTACAAATTAGCAACAAAATTGGATCAGTTCTGGGCCCTCAAGTTGATGGCATGTCTTTTCTTGAAGTAGGTTTCCTTTCTCCTTTAATTCCCTGCATGTATCAAATTGTTAGCCACTCTCATAGCATTACATTGTTAACATTCCATTTAATGACAGTTTTAATATTAGAGCACATCACTTTAGTATATTCTTTAGTGTCAGCATGTTCATATCATTTCATATCATATATCATCATGTTTGCACTAGGCACATTTGTATTCATACATGCATTTTTAGCCACCTAGCAGATACATGGAAATTGACTAGTTAGCCAAGTAGGAATGCGTATGTGTTGTTAGGGTGAAGTGTGAGTGTGCATAGTGGAATTAAATAGGGGGCAAGTCATATAATCAAGGTCAGCAAAATCAATTGCACAAGTTCAACATATCAGTAATGGACTCACACTGAGTGACAAAAAGGAATTGAGTTCATCAGCAAATGCAGCAAATGGAGGGCTTACCTGACAGCTCATGTTGAGCCCTATTCTTATTTTCCAGTCACCACTTGACAGAAGGACCAAGATTGATAAGTGCAAGGAGTTTTCAGAGCCATTTGCAGCCATAGACATCAAATATTAGTTACAGAAAAAAATTTGGAGAAATCACAATAAAAACCAAAAAAGAATCCAATGAATGGGATCGCTGACTCACTCAATACAGCTCACCTCTCCACATCCTCATTTTCAACAACCTGCAAAGAGACAAAGGGGTTAGCTAAAATTGAGGAAGAGAAAAGAAACAGAAGGAAAATAATGGATACAGACTCGATACAGGGGAACCCTTGGGAGACTCTCGGGATTTCGCTCTCTCCCTAACACACAATTACCCCCTCCCTCTACAGATTCGGTTTTTTTTCTTACACTACACATGAACTGCTCCATTCATCTTCACGCTCATCGCCAAAAAAAACCTCTCCAACCTCTCTCACTACTCTCTGAAACAACCACCCAATGAAAAAATCTCACTCACATACATCATCTACCTCACCTGACCATTCTGATCATCCGACCAGATTCCCACTACACACTAAAAAACCCAGGAAAATTCACAAAAAAGGGACTGACTCTCTTCCTCTCTAGACACACTTAACCAGATCCTCACCAGAAAGATTGAAAAAAGCTCTCTCAACAACAAAAATCCTCCCTCTCCATTCCACACTGCTCATACCAGACACGAAAATACACAGAGGGGAGCTCCCATTCAAAAACCCAGAATTTCTCCCATCCTTAAACCAAAAATCTCCTCCATTTTTTAGAACGCCCCCTCTAAATCTTATCCTGAAGACTCTCTGCTCTCTCCCATCGAAATTTTTTCTCTTCTCAAAACGAAAACATTCTCTCTGGAACCATTAAACACGTACACATCAGAAAAATTGTGGGTCTTGCTTGGTTTCGCGTTGAGGTATCAAAAAAGGGGAAGGCTTGGCTGGTTTCAGAGGATCTTTCGCCAAGGGTTTCGATCCGTGGCGTCAGTTGTTCCAAGTCTTGAGCATGTCGGCGTCGGTGTTTTGGGTCGTCGATGGAGGTGAAGCAGAGAGATGGCGGCGCTGTTTGGAGGTGAAGGGCTAGGGCGGTGTTAGGAGGAAGAGAGAAGAAGAAATTGAAAAGAAGAAGGAAACAACAAGGAAAAAAGAGAGAGGAAGTTCGATTAAAAAGTCCCTGGTCCAAACGACGCCGTTCTAGTAAGTCCCCTTTTAATCTCTTCAATTAAGCCCGCTTTATCTCAATTTATTGCGATTTGAGTGCCATGTTTGTTGTTTTGGTCGATTAAGGGCCTGTTTGCATTATATTATTGTTAAATTTTGAGATTGAATGAGTCAATTGTGTGATGTACATATGCTTACATGTTTATGATGATGATTTGATGATTAAAGTAGAGATTTTGCCAAGTTTGGCTTTTTAGGTTAGTCCGTGGGTGACAAAATATGATGGATTGGAATTATACTTATCTTTCATACTTTAATGATTCATGATTCATGGGGATTCTATGTGTGAAAGGTTTAATTGCTAATTGCATGTTTAAACGTCCTTTTTTATGTGTTTTAGCATGATAAAATGAATAATTGATGATTAAAAGATAGCTTTGAAATTGGTTCTTTACTTGATTACTTTGACTTGGCTTTGTTTCTTTGTGATTCATGTTTTAAATGAATGCATTTGTGGATTGCTCATATATTTGAATTATTTAGCCTTAAATATGTTAGCTTGATGATCAATGTGTTAATAATGGTGTCCTTTGTTAATTAAATATGGAAATTGGAGCTTAAGCCTAAAAGATTTTTTTTTATGGAGATGGTGTTTGTCCATGGCATTTTGACATTGAGATCATGATGTTCGAATTGAGGGTCGCTCAAATGGCTTTATAGTTTCGACTTAAGTTGATTTGGATTTGAAAATGGGGCTTCGATTTAAAGCTATAGTTTTTTCTTAAATCGAGGACGACCTAGGGATGACATGCTAGACACTTTGGGTCTTTTTTGATCTTTTGGAAGAAAATAAAGCTTGGAATCGAGAGCCCAATTTTCCAAATCCGAAAATAACTCAAGAGAAATGGGTGAACCCTTTTGAATGCCCTTTAATTTGAAAATTAAGATCTCAAGTCCGAATAATCGATTTCTTAAGCTGGGCTCAATTGTGATATAAATGCGTCATATAATTCATATTTCTTTAGTTAGGATTCCATTTGCTCCTGCTTTGGTTTTTGCCTTTGAATTCGCACCTTGATTTGTTTTGGGCCCTCGTGGCCTCTTTGGGTGATAATTTGTAGGCTTCCTAAATATTACTGATCATTCTCTTTAGTGTGCAGAAAGGTCCCCAGCAAGTTCAGTCCGGCCCATAAGTTTTTTTTCTCTTTTCTTAGTTATTGTTAATTCATTAATTGGCCCGGTTTGGCCTTGGTTTGTAATAACTAGGAACTAGTAGAAATAGAACTTTACCATATACATGCATCATACATCACCTTGTTATTGAGGTTTATTAATGCCCGTCTTTTACTGAGATAAAGGGTCCTTCAGATAAGTGTACTCGGGTACGAATTTCTGGAAGCCTCTTTTAGACTGATCTTTTCCACAAATACCCCCATAATGCGTGGGAAGGGTTTGTGGAAATTGATTTCGGGTAGACTGGTTTTAATACATATAATTAAAAGCAATCTTTCATGCATTTTTACTTGACATTCACGCGAGTTAGTTAAATAAGAATTGGTAAAAAACGATCTTTTACGATGACGGGTGGGTCCCAAGCAAAGGTACTCGGGTACGAATTCTTGGTTCCCGCTCCGAGATTGGATTACCCTCGAGATACCCCCATAATGCGTGGGAAGGGTCTCGGGTTAATTTCAAGTATATCGATGTTTACTAATTAAAAGACTAAAATATACCAGTCCATGCATCATCTGCATTCAGTCTTACTTTTCTTTCTAAGATTAAGCATAATCAAGAAAATACAAAAAGAACATTTTCCTCCAAAAAGTTGTTTTCAAAAGTCAGTGTTCTCTTGTTCAATTTTCAAAATTAAGAAATTAATAAATCAAGAGATTTCAAGGTAAGTATTTTAAAAAAAAAAAAACCCTTTTTAAGTAAACTTCAAAAGAAGATTTTGGAAAATAAAAGTTTGGATAATTCCAAAAGAAGGTTTTGGAAAATAAAGAAACCCAAAAGAAGATTTTGGAAATTAATAAAATTAGCAAGTTTTTTAGAAAAATCAAATGGTAAAAAGATTTTGTCATAGCACTTTCAAAATTTCCTTTTCGAAGAGAAAGGGATCCGCAAGAGAGCAAATAGTGAAAGAGAATCGTGGTTGAATTAATCGACAGTGTTCGATTATATTCTTCGAATTCTCGACATCATTTTCAAAAATGGTTTTATTTTCTTTTTATAACCCTTTTAATAATCAAGATTAGGATTAAAGGCAACCTTTAGTATTAACCCATTAGATTTAGTTTAGACTAGAGGTATCGTCGTTTGACGGGCGTCTCAGGGGTGCTAATCCTTCCCTGAGCGTAACCGACTCCCGAACCCATAGACTCCGGTTAAGCAGACTGTATTAGGTTTAGTATTACCTTCGCCAAACTTAGGTTAATATTAGACTTAATAATCGGATAGGTGGCTAATCACACCTAGGCAAAAAAGATTAGTGGCGACTCCTTCTTACCAACGTCGTCTTGGCAGGGTTCCCCGGACCCGAACGTTTCGACACAATTTTTCTCCAAAAAATTGCTCTAGTCGATTTCTCTCTTGGATGAAATCGACTTGCTTAAGTCGACAATGGCTTCCAAAAATTCCCTCTTGTCGACTTGATTAGGTCGACTTTTCCCTTGCTTCAACCGAAAATTTTTCTCTCAAATATTGCTTCTTGTTTTGGTGAATAAAAGAGGAGGTAGAGGTGTATTTATATAGTGATCAAATCCTATTCCTAAGAGATTTTAATTAGAGTAAAAAGTAAGAATCATACCTGGATTAGGAGTCCATTACCTAATTGAAAAAGGTGGTCATCATCCAAATTAATTAGGAGTCAAAATCCTAATTGGAAAAGGAGTGTGCATGAGAGGAGGAAGGTGCCGCGGCACCAAGGCAGCAGCGCGGGCTGGGGCAGGCAGCAGCGGCCTGCTGCTTGACGTGCGGGCTGCGCGGGCTTGCTTGCTGATGTCGTGTGCTGGTGCGCGCGATGGCTGGCTGATGCCTGGTGCTGATGCGCAGCATGGCCTGCTGATGTCCGGCCTTTGTCTCTGCACGGCTCGGCTGAGGTGCCTGGCGTGCCCGGCCTTTAGCTCGGACATGTCCGGGCTGGGGCCTGGTGTGGCCGGTGCCTGGCCTCGGCATGGCTCGGTACTGGCCGAGCCATGGCCTGGCTTGTCTTGGCCATTCTTTACGGTATGGTCGGGTCATGGCCGGCTGTGGCTTGGACATGCCCGGGCCTTGTCTTGATGCCACCGAGCCATGGCCGGCCATGCATGGTTCGTGGCTCGGTGCTTGGCTTCTTCCATCTCTTGAATTTTTTTTCTTTAAATGGAAAAATTTTAAAATCTGCAAAATAAAAATTAAGTTAGAGATTAAAATTATTGGGTTGCCTCCCAACAAGCGCTTGTTTAAAGTCATTAGCTTGACTTCCTCTTTTCTTCAATTTCCCTATTTTGGAAGATAAATTGGTTCTTCCAAAATGATTTCCTCAATCCATCCTATGGGATAAGTCTCAAAGAATGGTTTTAATCTTTGTCCATTGACTTTAAATTGCATCTGGGAGATTGGATTATGATTTCTACTGATCCATTGAGATATACTCTTCGTACTTCAAAAGGACCAGCCCATCTTGATCTTAATTTCCCAGGGAATTGTCTCATTTGTCCCTTGAATAGTAAAACCTTTTGTCCTTCATGGAATGATCTTCTCAATATCTTCTGATCATGAAAAGCTTTCGTTTTCTCCTTGTAAATCCTTGAATTTTCATAGGCTTCATTCCTAATCTCTTCAAGTTCTTGTAAATGCAGCATCCTTTGAATTCCAGCTTTGTCGAAGTTAAGATTGCATTGCTTCACTGCCCACCAAGCTTTGTGTTCTATCTCCACAGGTAAATGGCATGGTTTTCCAAACACAATTCTGTATGGGGACATACCAAGGGGTGTCTTATAGGCTGTTCGATATGCCCATAGAGCATCTCTTAGTCGCATACTCCAATCTTTTCTCTGAACATTGACTGTTTTCTTCAGAATCAGCTTCACTTGACGATTAGATATCTCGGCTTGACCATTGGTTTGAGGATGATATGAAGTAGATACCCTATGGCTTACTCCATATTTTTCAACTAAGGCTTGTACAATTTTGTTGCAGAAGTGAGTTCCACGATCACTTATGAGGGCTCTTGGTATGCCAAATCTATGAAGAATGTTATTCTTTATAAACTTGACCACTGTTCTCGCATCGTCCTTTTCAGTAGCAGCTGCTTCAATCCATTTGGAGACATAGTCCACGGCTAGAAGAATGTAATACTTCTTTTCTGATGGAGGGAAAGGTCCCATGAAATCAATTCCCCAAACATCGAAGATTTCAACAACGAATATAGGACTTTGAATCATTTGACTTCTTTTCGAAATATCTCCCACTTTCTGACAGCGTGGACAATTCTTGCAGTATTCATAAGAATCTTGAAAGATCCTTGGCCAATAAGATCCACAATCCAAGATTTTCCTTGTTGTCTTCTTGTGTCCAAAGTGGCCTCCGCTCTCATCATTGTGGCAGAACTTCAGAACTGATTGTATTTCATTGTCAGGTATGCATCTTCTCATAACTTGATCAGAACCTTGTCTCCATAAGTATGGATCATCCCAAAGATAATACTTGGCATCACTGATGATCTTTAATTTCTTCCCTTTGCTTAGATCCGGAGGTATACGTCTAGTGACCAAGAAGTTAACAATATCCGCATACCATGGAAGTTGAGAAACGGCAAACAAGTCTTCAAAAGGTAACGCTTCATTGATTGCTATCTCTTCGTTGTTGCTTTCAATTCTGCTTAGATGATCAGCTACAACGTTTTCTGCTCCTTTCTTGTCCTTGATTTCGATATCAAATTCTTGAAAGAGCAATAGCCATCGCATAAGCCTAGCCTTTGCATCTTTCTTTGCCATTAGATATCTCAATGCAGCATGATCGGAGTAGATTATCACCTTGGATCCCAGGATGTATGGGCGAAACTTCTCCAAGGCAAAGACAACAGCAAGCATCTCTTTCTCCGTGGTGGTGTAGTTCTTCTGAGCAGCATCCAAAGTTCTTGAAGCATAATAGATGACATGAGGTACCTTGTCTACTCTCTGACCTAGAACAGCTCCAATGGCGACGTCACTTGCGTCACACATTACTTCGAATGGTAGTTTCCAATCCGGTGGCTTTACAATTGGAGTGGTGGTGAGGGTAGTCTTCAATTTGTCGAATGCTTCTTTGCAGTCATCTCCAAACTCGAACTCTACATCTTTCTGAAGTAGTCTACACATCGGTGCCGAAATCTTCGAGAAATCCTTGATGAATCTTCTGTAGAATCCAGCATGGCCTAAGAATGATCGGATATCCTTGACACATGTTGGGTAGGGCAGGTTCTGAACTACATCAACTTTGGCTTTGTCGACTTGCATCCCTTCTTTGGATACTACATGGCCTAGAACGATGCCTTGTTCTGCCATGAAGTGGCACTTCTCGGCATTTAACACCAATTTGGTTTCAACACACCTTTTCAAGATGAGTTCTAGGTTAAAAAGGCATTGATTGAAGTTATCTCCATAGACAGTGAAATCGTCCATGAACACTTCCATCTTGTCCCCCACATAATCTTGAAAGATGCTCATCATACACCTTTGAAAAGTTGCAGGTGCATTGCATAAACCAAAAGTCATTCTTGTATAGGCATACGTACCGAAAGGGCATGTAAAGGTGGTTTTCTCTTGGTCTTCAGGTGCTATTGGAATCTGGAAGTATCCGGAATACCCATCCAGAAAACAATAGTAGGCTTTGCAGGCTAACCTCTCCAGCATCTGGTCAATGAATGGCAATGGGAAGTGGTCCTTCCTTGTGGCGGAATTCAGCTTTCTGTAGTCGATGCATACTCTCCATCCATTTTGCAGTCTTTGAGGAACTAGCTCTCCATCTTTGTTTTCCACGACGGTGAATCCAGATTTCTTGGGTACTACTTGAACAGGGCTGACCCATTTACTATCTGATATAGCATAAATGAGACCGGCTCCAAGTAATTTGAGCACTTCTTCCTTGACGACTTCAGCTAAGTTGGGGTTGAGTCTTCTTTGTGGCTGTCGAACAGGTACTGCGTCATCTTCCAGTCGAATCCTATGCATACATACAGTAGGACTTATTCCCTTGGTATCAGCAACAGTCCATCCGATGGCTTCCTTGTATTCTTTCAAAACTCTGATGAGTTGTTCTTCTTGTAGATTATTCAATTTACTTGAAATAACAACGGGTAAAGTTTCTTTGCCTCCAAGGAAAGCATATTTTAGGCCTTCAGGTAGTTGTTTCAGCTTGACTTCAGGTGGTTGAATGATGGATGGCATGGGTGTTGGTGTTGGCTCCAAACTGATGTAGGAAACTGATGCCTTTTCTCCGACAGCAAGTGATGTTTCCAGTTCTCTGATGGTTGCAGCTACATCTTCTGGCGTCAGGATTTCTGCTTCTTTGATTTCTTTTTCGTCCAGGCTTTTTGCAAGAACCAGTTCAAGCTCATCTTCACATTGAAGTGACTGAACTTTTTCAGAACAGGCTTCAATTGCATCAATTGCATAGATGGAATGAATTTCGGCAGGAGTTTTCATGGCTTCACTTATGTCGAATTCAATGGCTTCACCATCAAATTTCATGCTGAGTTTTCCATCTTTCATGTCAAAATTTGCGCTGGCTGTTGAAAGGAACGGTCTCCCTAGCAGCAACGGCAGGTGCGGCAAATGAAGATCATCTTCACTCGTTTTCAGGACATAGAAATCTGCAGGAAAAACAAAATCTCCTATCTGCACTAAAACATTCTCAACTAAACCTTCAGGTTTAATGTTAGTTATGTCAGCAAATTGCACAATAAGATCAGTTTTAGTCATATGTTCTATTTTCAATTGAGAATAGATAGAAAAAGGCATAATATTGATTGAAGATCCAAATTCACATATAGCTCTTTCTATCTTTTCTTTTCCAATTTTGCAAGGAATAGAAAAGGATCCTAAATCTTCACTTTTATGATGCAATTTTCTCTGATAAGCAGCAGATATATTTTCATTCATGCAGGCATATTTTTCAGAAAATTTTATTTTAGCAGTGCATAGTTCTTTAAGAAAAGAAGCGTACCTGGGCACTCTTGCTACTTCATTAAGCAAAGGAATATTTACCTCTAAGTTTCGAAGTGAATTGAGTGGTTGTGCAAACCTTTGAGGAAACGGTGGTGGACCGTAAATAGTCTCCATCTTCTTCATCCCTTCAAATCTTGATTTAGGTCGAGAAGCTCTTGGTGATGAAGTAGATTCCTTCTTCTTGGGTTCGGCTGGAGTCTCCTCTTCTCTGGTTACTTGAATTTCAGGTACAGCAACTGGTGGTAGTTCGGCAGAGAAAGCAGGTGCTGGAGGTGGCGATATGGAAGGTGGAAGCGGAACATCCGGTGAGTTCATCTTTTGTTCATACCACTGTTGAGTTCCTTCGATTGAATTGACTCCATATCCTTGTGCATTGTTCAACCCATTTATGCGCTCATTCATACATACTTGAGGTATACATGAAGGTGGTTGCATAATCTTCGGTGAAAGCATAGTCATTAGGTTTGTAACCATCTTTACCAAATATCCTTGTTGAGCAGCCATTGAAGTCATAGTTGCTTCTAGGTTGTTCAATCGTTCATTCTCTTGCTTTGATGGCGTGGTTGACATGTTTTCCTTAGTGGTATTGAACTGGTATATGTTTTCAGCCATTGTGTTGAGCAGCTTCCTTGCTTCTTCAGGGGTTTTAAGTGTTAGGCTTCCTCCACTAGCAGCATCACATAGGTTCGATCTTCATAGAGAAGTCCATCGTAAAAGTTCTGAATCAGCATTGCTTCACTTAGGTTGTGGTAAGGGCAACTTGCACAGATTTCGTTGTATCTCTCCCAGTATTGGTGCCATTTTTCTTCAGGTTGTTGTTGGCAGGTTGTGATTCTCCTATGTACGTCAGCTCGCTTGGCCTCTGGAAAATATTTGTTCAGGAACACGGTCTCCATCTCCTTCCAAGAAGTTATGGATTTTGATGGCAGAGTCAAGAACCAACTTCTTGCTTTTCCTTCCAATGTTAAAGGAAAGGTTCGAAGTTTCGCTTGTTCTTCAGGCATCCCAGTGATTGCAGCACACCTTATAAAGAAATTTTGTAAGTGCTCATGAGGATTTTCATGAGACTCTCCTTGAAAAATAGGCAGCATGCGGATCACTCCAGGATTCAGCTTGTACGACAAATCCATGGCTGGATAGTCAATGCATAGTGGCGGCAATTCACAATTGAAATTCATCTCTCTTAACAAACGTTGTTGCTCCATTGGATTTTTCCTACAAAATAAAAGAAGATCAAGTGCAAATTAAAATAGAAAAATAAAGAAAAAGAAAAATAAAACGCAATTTCCCCGGCAACGGCGCCAAAATTTATGATCGGTCGTCAGCAAATCATAAAAATAAAATTCCCAACAAATTCCTAACCAAAGCAGATAGGGCAAGTAGGGGTCGAACCCACAGAGAAATAGGTTATTAATCTTTTTCTTAAAACAATTAAACAAATTAAAGAGAATTTTTATAGTGAAATTAAACCTAATCAAACTAGCAATTAAAATCAATCAAGAGAACAATCAAAAAAATTAAAGAAAACAATTAACAAGAAAGCAGAGAATAATCAAGAAAACAATTGATAAAAACCTCCAACATAGAATTAATATCCCTCTTGACAATTATAACATGGATCATTGATATCTAATAATTATGAAAACGAAGAATAGCTTGTCGGAATTAAATCCTAAATCATCTTAATTAGGTAAGATTACTCGTCAAAGCTTAAATTACCTCTTTTTCCTCCTAACTAATCAATTAGCCGTCAAGCCTTAAAGATTTGTTAGGAATCAAAGCATTAAGAACTAGTAATTTATACAAGCACAAAGAGCAATTTCTCACTCAAAGTTTCTTATCTCCCTTGGAAGGGACTTCCGTCCTCGCCCAATTGCTACAAACAACCAAGCCGGAACGTCAATCCTCGACTTCATCTAGCTAATATTAACTTAATTTATCATGAAAGTGTCGGCTCAATCAATCAAAACAAGCAACATAGAATTAAAACAGAGATCAAAAGAATACTCTAACAATTATCATATATAAGCACAAAATCTCACCAATATATAAGTCAAGAGATCAATTAAATTCTACATTGGAGTAAAGAAAAGGATTACTCACTCATAAATTGAGTGAGCATCCAAAGAATAAGAAGAAAAACTTATCTTATGGATGGGAAGAGAAGGGGGCGGCGGCACTAGGGCTTTTGTCCTCCAAAACTTCAACAATTCTACAAAATAATTTCTAGATCTATATGTGTGTATATGTTCTAAAAACCTAGACCTAAGGTGCCTATTTATAGTGGAAATAACCCTAGGAATTCCAATCCTAACTTGGAAAGAAGTCTAGGATGGTTTAAGGGTCTAACTTGGACTCCAAGTTAAATTAAAAGTCTTCCTAGAGTAGAATCCAAGTCCAAATAGGATCCTAAATTTTTGCTGAATTCGTGCAGTAACTTCGACGGCATTTTTGGGCTTGAAGATGGCAGAACTGGGTCTTGGACTTCAAAGGAAAGTTGTAGCTCTCGGAGTTAGCTTTCCAACGAGTACTCATGGGCTTCAATCGGAGGTTTCAGCAGAAAGTTATGATTTTTCTACCAAAACTGCGTCTGAATCCTAATCCTGTTAGGACTAGAATCGAGAATCTACGGGATTTGGATATTTCCTTAGATTTAGAGTCATTAATTGGGATTTTAATTCCAATTAATATTTTATATGGGCTGAGTATTTTCCCACATAAATTATCCATAAATACCAAAGCTTGAGAACTTATCCATGGCTTATCTTCAATTAAAGCTCCAATCTTCAATCCTTGCTTCTTGAAATAATTCTTCAAAGTCTTCAAATCTCCAAATTAGTCTTCAATAAGTCTTCAAACACGAACTTCGAATCTCCAAATCTATGCTCAAAATTGCTTTGCTAAAATTTGTGTAAAAAGTCATCAAAATAGCTCCAAAAGAGGTGAAAAATAACAATTTCTCAATTTCACATCACTTAAGAACTTAAAACACAATTATCATCAAAATAGCATATAATTAAGCATAAATAGATCCAAAAACATAATAAAATAGCCATAAAAATAGGGTTGTTTTTGGCTCAATCACGCTCATACTTGAGATTTCCCCTTAACCCAGTTTTACTAATTAAGATTGTGTGCCGAAGAGGTTTCATGATACCGATCTCCACACGAACCTTTAAGAAACGAGACCAGCCTTCCATATCCAGTGAAGGATCCACCGCAACCAACTTCCCAAATTTATGTCCAAGTTTCTCTGTCGTCTTTAAACTTCATTTTTAAAGAGGGAGATCATAGATGTGGATCCAAAACAGCGACCGATTGAATTGGTAATCTTTCGGCCTTAAGTTTCCATCATAGTTAGCAAAGAGAAGCAAATGCTTATCAAAAGACCATGGAGATCCTTCGACAACTCTATTACGATCTGCACCTGAAGCAAACTTGAAGAGAAACAGATTTTCTTCCAGGGCGATAATTGAGAACTCCTTAGCCAGCCTTCAAACTTGTTTCAACGTTCGAATCATCGTCTGTTTGTTAAACGGGCTAACTTTCATGAGCCGCCCCACCATCCAAAAACCCTCCGTCTGATCGTTTTCCAAAGGCACTGATTCATCATCATTGACATAATCTTCCTCCTCTGTGGTCAGCGCCAATTGACTATACATCTTAGAGAGATCATCTGCCATCGCCTTCCAACCAAACACCAACAAACAGAACCAAACTAAAGAAAAACTAAACTGATCCAACAGAAACTAGAAAACCAGAAACTCTTGACTCAAAACTGAACTAAAGCACTAGAGAAACAAACTCAGACTTGCCCGTAGCAAGACTCAGAACACTCCCACAGAGACCTCAGCTCTTGAGAGACAGGAAATGATATTTTATAAAATCTGTAAAAAAGATATTGTATTTACCTATTTAACCTAACTAAAACAGAAGGAAAACTATATATCGGGCCTTTCCTCCAACTGGAATGCAATTTTTTGCAATTTTGACATGATTGAATGCGGTTGAACTTTTTAAATTTTCTCAAGATTAGGCATCATTATATATAAAGTAACCTGTTGGGATATAATTTAATATTTGATTGAGTTGTAGTTTAGACTTTAGTCCAAGATTTGAAAGAAAAAAAGTTAAAGAGACGAATAAATCAATTGCAGAGACAGAGGAAGGAAATGGGAAAAGATTTGGAAAGACAAGACAAGGGTGCCATGGAAAATGAAGCCAGCCATCAAGAACATTCAATAATTAAAAAGCCAAGTGGAACTCATAGTTTTCTGCGATAAAAATCACCCATTGGCTACTCAAGCAAACTGAAAGGCAGAAGCGGCAGCAACAAAGCAAGTATCCTTTTCATAGCCCTAACTCATGTGGGCTTATGACTAAATATATTTCTTGTCCAATTGCCAAAAAAAAGACGAAAGAAAAGAAACTAAAGAATACTGACTTGGAGAAGTTTTATCAAATTCCAACATCAGTTTGCGTTTTTGTTTAGTTAGAGGAGAATAACAGGTGAAAAAAGAGAGAAAGAAAATTAGGTTTTGGTTAATTAAAACAAGTCATATTAGCCCGCGCTAGCGCTACGGGCATTCATTGTTTTAGAGTGTTCTTTGATTAATTGATTGAATAAGGATATTAATATAACCAATTATATAAGATCCACGGACATTCTTTGTTTTAGAGTGGTGCTTGATTAATTGATTAAATTATATAAGGTTGCAGTAAAAATGCAATTTAAATGGATTAGTTTTAATATTGTCTCTTGTTATTGCCATAAATCTTTGTTAGCTAACTTTTAGACATGCAAAACTAAGAAGGTCAAAGAACATGCTTTCATTTGTAAGTAATAGGAAGTGCAAAGATGTAATAGAATATGATGTTAATTGGATAATAATAGACGCATTGAAGAAAGGGTGGTTTAATTCAGAAGGGAAAAACATTGAACGGTCCATATGAAAAGATGGGGAAGGAGAAGAAAAAGGAAAGAGATGTGAAGGTGAAAACAGAGGGGAGTAATGAAATGTTTGATTTTGGCAAACCTGAAGATTGATCCGTACTGAGGAGTTGAAAGGAAGCAGCTGAGTTGGTGAGAGGAAAAAAGAAAAAGGGGGAGAAACATTAATTAAAAGCAATTAAGGAAGGGAAATGAGTAATCACAAAAAAAGGATAGCAGGAAAAGGAAACGGGAAACTCATAGAGGAGCTTTTTAGTCATCTGAAAAGTGAGAAAAGACCAAAAAAAACCTAGAAGGTGGCACCACATTAACTAAAAATAATATATAGTATATAATAGAGGATTTGTGTGGTAGCAGTTGAAAATTTAACTTTAAAATAAGGGTAAAAGTGGTAGTACAATATCCCTTTAAATAATTTTATAACTTTTTATTTCCTTTTTAATAAATACAATTCAGTATGGTTCAAATGATAAAAATTTATGTTAGACCGCTCTTATTTGAAATGCCCCCCCCCCCCCCCACCCCTTTTTTTTGGTATTTGAGGTTGCTAAGGGTCGAACCTAGGCATTGGAAATAAGAGTTCAGTACTTTACCAACATGTCAAATGCCCGATGGCCAAGATTAACCAGCTTTATGATCAGGAATCAACATAGAAATAGATAAAATAATATTTTCTCTTTGCAATCAAGTGCTTTTAGGATTAATTTCTCTAATTCCATTCTTCTTTTTTCTTTTTTTCTTCCATTAAAATAAAAACAAAATAATTTGATTATTTACTTTAGAGGGTCTAAAAGTTTTTAATTTTATTATTTAACAAAGTATCACGTGGTGGTTAGTCGATACCCTAATGGTGTATCAAAAATGAAACCTTAATAATTTATTGTAATTAATAATTTACTTTTCATAATTATTTTTAGATTATAATATATTTAATTTATTCTTCTTTCTTTTTTTTTAAAGGACTTAATTCTTCTTCTTGATATAGTCTTATAAACCACATCCAAGCTCTACTGCCAAAAAAAAAACCACATCCAAGCTCAAAGTTTAGTTATTGATTAATAGTAGTTTTTGTCAAAAAAAAAAAAAGTATGTAACTGTCTAACTAGTAGCTGATAGCCTGATACAGAAGTTATGAGTAAAAACTGAAATCCTTATTAGTCATACTTACTTTCCATTGATTTCTCTGTAATCCTACAAAATAAGCGCACATTAATCCTAAAAAAAGACTCACTTTCGCATTATGATATAGTCACACGTGAATATTTCTAAGATCAATAGATAACACTAATTTGTCGCACCTTTAGAAGAAATGTTAATTTACCAAAAAAACATGTTTGGAGCTTAATAGTAAAAGAGGAGCAATAAAAGGTCCAATCAAAGTCTGAAAATAATTTGGGAAGGGTGGAAGGAAATCTTTCCCTCTATATTTTCCAAAAATGAATAATAATACTATTAATAAGAAGTATATGCAATACTGCAAGCATAACTTTTTTTGGGTAAATTTTGATCCTTGGGATTTAAATTTTGACACTTAACTACTGTTAAGGATTTGATAACGAAAAATAAACTCAATTTCAAAATTTAAACCTTAAGGTTCATATTTGTTCCACTCAAAACCATATGATATGTGTGTGTGTGTGTGTGTGTAATTTACCCTATAATTAATGTTTTAAAACTAAATTATTAAGAAACCTTATAATTAAATGTAGGATGATTATTTGATACACTGACAGTGTGAATTTCGGACTCCACAAGCGGGGTGAGGAGTTGACACATACCGATTTTCTGAATTAAATTTGATTTTAAAATTCAAAACTATTCCCTAAAGGATACATGTCGAACCCTTAAACCCCGCATGTGTAGTCTGCTAACTCCACTGACAATATATTGTATAATTTTCCTTAAATGTATAAGAGTACTATATTGAGGTTTTTGTAAGGGATACAAGTAAAATTAGAAAGCAAATAAGCCAAAAACCAAATTTGGAAAGTATAGCCTTTTACAATTGCCCGAAGCTTGAACGCATATCAAAGATGGAATTAGCCAGCAAAACTTTGAAGATGATCAAAGGAGAAAGTCGGGGTGGGAAGGTATGAAGTGGAAGGAAACAAAGTAGGAAAGTCCGCCAGAAGACGATCTAATGCACATATTTTCCCCAATAAACAACGAGAAAGATGTAATGACGCAATTGACACAACATAGAAATCAATATGACAATCAAACCTTATCTCGGAAAAACGTTAATTCCAAAAACATTATTTGCAAAATCAACGCTAAGTGTTGTGTTTCAAAGTGAGTAAGCTCATAGGAAAGTAGGCTAAAAGATTCTTCAAAACCTAAAACTTGAACTTCACGATTTGGCGTGTTTGTGTGTAGAACGTTGTTCTTGGGAAAATTTTTATTCCGAATGCATTATTTGTGTAATCAATGCTCAGATGTCATGTTTCGGAGTTAGTAGAACTCATTGGAAAATAGATTGCCAAACAAAGATTTCTTCAAAACCTAAAACCTCAACTGCACAATTTGGTGCGTTTGTGTGCGAAACATTTATTTATTTGAAAATGATCGGAATATTTTTTTTTTTAAACCAACGCTCTAATGTCATGTATCGAAGTTAGTAGAATTTATTGGAAAATTTGCTCGCCAAACAAAGTTTTCTTTAAAGTTTAAAACCTCAACTTCATGGTTTCGCGAACAAATACAACTCTCAGATGTCGTGTCTCGAACTGAGTTGAACTTATTGAAAACTAGGCTCACCAAATAAATTTTTTTAAAGAAAATAAAAACATCGATTTTCAGCGTTTCCACACAAAACATTGTTCTTAAGAAAACGCTCATTCCAAATTCGTTGTTTTTCCATTTTGACAACAATGCTCAGATGTTGTGTCTCAGAATAATTTGACAAATATTATAATGAATAGTTTTAAATTTGTTGATACATATATAACTTTTTTTATAACTGTTATAATTTTTTCAGTAATTTGATTAAATTGTTACTAAAATTACTTATCATTAAATGTTATTGGATTTGCTGGTGTAAAGCATTTTGCATTTTTCATAAGTACATAACTTTTTTAGTAACTGTGTATTATAAATTTGATAGCATCCATTGTTGATGAAATTGTTAAATAAAGAAAATTTATTGAATTTGTTAGTTCATGTATATAATTTTGTTGGTTTACGTATACAAAATTTACTTATAACGAAAAATTGATGAGTTTATTCTCAAAAAATTTTAAAAATTAATCTTTTCAAAATTAATAAAAACACAATTTCCACCAAACTTCAATTCCACGTGTGAAACACATGGCAAGTTTTATATAATAATAATCTAACATGGCAACATAGGCCTCAGCTCAATTCCTTCAATGATAAGGCCTTGCTTATGAAATCTGACATGAGTCTCCCGTAGGCTACATTCCACTGTTCCATCATCTCCAAATTCATTCCAAAACTCACCCATTTTAATCTCACTCCACCCATCTCCTCTGTTTTGGGCTTGTTGAATTTCTTGAGGGTCAAGCAACACGTTCCGCACTTCCCCGGCAGCAGTTCCATCGACATTCACTTGCAAGGCCACGGTCCTGTCTCTAAACCCATATTTATGCTTATTAAGCTTGAACACAAGGTATGCTGCATAGTTTGTTCTGGAAGATAAAATTCTGGTCTCTATCTTTCCCCTGACTTCTAGCCACCACATTGACTTGAGCTCAGCAACTTCAGAAAACCTGTGAATATAGATAACACTGTTAATTAATATCACAATGCCCTTGTGCAAAACTGGCAGAGATTTCTTGCAAATTACATTGTTTTTCCAAATCAGGATGGCAATTAGGAACTTTAAATGAGAACATCATTGATCATATGATGATAAACATAATTAGTGGAGAAGATGACAAACCTAGACTCTGGTAGAGATTTCCATTTCCAATATTGTGATGTATCTCCCCATACAATTGAAAGTGCTTTTGCCCCTAACATGTAACATTTTTTCCCAGACTCTTTCTCCAATTGGAAGCTCTATATTAATTTGAACATACACAACCAAACCTTAACTTTCAGATATAATGCACAAAATGGATCAAAATAACACACTACGATCTAATACAAAAAGCTGCATTTTTTCCTCTGCATAAATCAATCTTCTTAAAGTTTCATAAAAACTCAACACCACCAAGAAAGGCCATGATTCCTTAATTAATTTCCAGGCAATCTCCATAGCAATTTGATAATCCGGACAAGGATAGTGATCAAGAATCCCTCATTAATCAATCAACTATACAAATACTCATCCGATCGATGTATATATATATACATAAACTATGAAGTATGAACAGACTCTCAATCTGAAAAACTGAAAAATTTTGCATAAATATGTACATGTGGGATGACATATTATATATCCACTCATTTTAACCTTTATAGCATTTGTTTTTTCTTTTCATCTATGGCAGAGTTGGAACATGCCCAATGAACTTAATAACATGATGATATTATAAAGCTAACAAGATATAAACAACTATTTAGTAAAGTTGGGGGGCTTACCATTCTACCGTAATCAATGAGAATGGGATGAAGGGCGAGATGAAAATAAATATCCTTTTTTGCCCACGAAAGCAATGATGATGATGAGCCGGAAATGATATCCTTATAATCACAAGGCAGAAACCTCTCCCACACAGCGTCAGAGTCTGCAGCTGATCTCAAGGCAGGACAAACCACCGCCAATCGACATGCATCTCCAGGCGAAGTCAACGATATGATCAAACTCAAGCACTCTTCAGGCAATACTTTCGTTAAATCCATATTTTTTGGCCAACGGAAATTATGGCAAACCCATGGCGTTTATATTTGGTCTTGGTCTTCAGTTTGACTTGGTTCAGAAACCCTTAACATTAAAATTTGAAATGTTCTACCTTTTTTTTATTTGAAATTTTGTTAAAGTTTCAATATTATAAATAGATATGTTCACTTGTATAAAGAGTGAATTCAAAGCCAAAAAAGTAGAACAGACCATTTCAAAGATGTCAAACGTGAATTGCTGTTAGAAGTTGAATTCTAGGCTTTGTTCTGTTTTATACACAAACATAATCCTCAAGCAACATTTCCCTTATTGCCCCACTTGTATTGAAGCAATTACAAGATTAAATAGGCAAACATTTTCCTAGAGTAATTAACACGAGTTTCTCAAAAAAAGATAATGATTTCTCAAAATTAAGCACTGACATTCTTATATATACTGTGTTTAGGCCTCAGCTCAATGCCTTCAATAATAAGGCCATGTTTGGTTGTGTAATTATCAACCTCCCAAAGACTACAAACTACAGTTCCATCATCCCCTTGGTCATTGTAAAACTCACCCATCTTGATCTCCATCCACCCATCCCCTCTGTCTTGATATTGTTTACGCGTACCGAAGGGCGCCTCTAGGAACACTACTTGTTACACCGCCTTCAAATTCTTCAAATTTCACATTCACAATTACAGGACTTTGTGTGAATCCATGTCTAGTCTCAGCAAATTTAAACACCAAGTAAGCAGCATATGTTGTTTTGGTGGATAAGATTTTGGTATCTATTTTTCCTCTGATATCAAGCCAGCAAACCACCTTGAGCTCAGCCACTTCAGAAAACCTGTAATTACATTGTAACATAATTAGAATCATAATAACATAACAAGATTTTTTAGTAACAATAACAAGATTTTTTGGTCCACAATTGGTTTTAAATCGTGGAAGGTTGAATTAGTAGTGCTCAAATGGGAATTAAAACCATGTTAAAGGTAACATTTTCAACCTTCCCTCTTATTTAACATCCTTCTGGAAGAGGGTGATCAGAAAATGATTATGGTAAGCTTTTAATCAGCAAAAACTGAGAAACAAAGAATATGGAGGAGTAAAAAAGAACCTGGACTCTGGTCTAGATGTCCATCTCCAGTAAGTATGAGTGTCTTTCCACATAATGGAAAGCTCTCTTGCCCCCAACATATAACATTTTTTGCCAGTCCATTTATCTAATGAAAAGCTCTGTTTTGAAGAACAAACCGTAATGAATTTGTCTGACACATGAACCCAGAAAGAAAACTAATGTTACTAATAACTTTCACATTAACATTTTTCCGATTTCTTTCTTTTATCTTTTAGGTGAATTTTAGGAAACACGTTGCTTGCATCAAATATTTTAGCTATCAATAACTTTCAGTGCTCTTGCAAAATAATTAACATGGGTATGGGTATGAAAAGGATTTATATCAGATACAAAAAGCGCAGTAAATTCAATAAAGCTGATCAATGAAATGCTCAGATTAGGATGCTACAGCATTTCTTATATTCTAAAAGAACAAGATAGGAAATGTGAAGATCTTGACAAATTGGGAAAGCATCCTCAAACTAGAGGCAAACTTGAACATGAAAAGAAGAATCCTGGTTCAAAATAGGGGACTTCAACAGATGGAAGATGCATTTACAGTTTACACTTTACACTTAACAAGACATTCCTAAAAATTAAAGAACAGTTGATTTCTGAAACAATCAGTCAATGCATAATCAACCCACTTAACCTTAAAAGCATCAAGGCCATTCTATACCTTATTAATTGAAGAATTTAACACAAATAAATAATGCTTTGATCAAATTAGATCAATTCAATGCTAGTAAGGTTCGATTACCCTATTCCTAAGATGCTACTATAAACCCAAATTCAGATTTTCTTGCTTAATGAAAACAGAATGTTATTGAAACAAAAAAACCTTGAGAGGGGTTTTAAGTTTTTGAACTTACCAAGGTGCCATTGTTAAGAATAACAGGATGATGACAAAGATGGAAGAAAAGATCCTTCTTGGACAAAGAAATTAAGGAAGAAAACTTCAAGGTAGACTTGGAGATGATTTCCTGATAATCACAAGGCAAAAACCTCTTCCAGACAGCATCCGAGGAAGCAGCTGATCTAAAAGTAGGAGAAACAAGGGCTAATCTGCTGGCATCTTGGGGTGATGTAAAAGAAAGGATGTTAGCTATGCAATTTTCTGGTAAACTTGGAGTTAATTGCTTGTTTCTTTCCATTTTGCAGTTCCAAGTTTCAACAAAGAATCCCAGAATGACTTCTGTTTTCTTTGTATGTGCTCTTTGGTTCTAAAGTAAACGGTCGGTCAATGCAACATGAATTATTAAAAAATTTACAACTTTTTTACAATGCTTAGCGACAAAGCAATTTTCCATGTTCGTAGAATTTTTGTCCCCTTGGGCCTTGCTTAATTGAGTAATAATGAGTATAATTAAGCTTTGAACCGTGGGCCAGTAGGATATGAATTGTTGGACTAAAGCCCAAGGCTACTTTTTTTTTTTACTCAGTTTTCAAACAAAACTGAGTAAAACTACTATAGATTACAAAAATTCTTTTGCCTATGTAACGTAAGCTTTCCTCTCTTTTTTTTCTGGGAATTCCACCTCCATTGTAGGAGGGACAACATGGAATGAAGATATTGATGAGATAAAATTAAATAAAAGGCCATAAAGAAAATATTATGTGGTGTTATGTGGCAAAATCAGTAGCATTTCAATATAATTGATCATGGTGTTTCTCATAATTTGAAGATCAGGATCATTTTTTGTATAGAAAAAGGAAAATGTTACTAATAGTCATTCTCTGGAAAATGAATACAAAATAACTAAGATTTTAGGATACCGTTTTATTTATAAGATCAAAAACTTCTCATGCATGTCAATGCATGGAGTTGAGAACTACCAGGTAATTACATACATACACCTGCATCTAATTCATATTTCTAATTTAGCATTTGGTTTTGGGCTTCTGGTTATACCAAATGACGTAGTAGTCTTAGACTTTTATTCTTGGTTTTGCTTGCATGAAATGGGTATCAGTGTAAGCCTCCATTACCGCCAGCGTTACCGCTACCACCACCTTGGAAGTTACCTCCACCGCTGAACCCACCCTTGCCGGAAAAGTCAAAGCTGCCACTGCCTCCACCAGTACCAGCACCGCTACCACTTGCACCCCCATTACCAGCACCGCTACCACTTGCACCCCCATTACCAGCACCGCTACCGCTTGCACCACCGCCAACACCACCAGATGCACCCGCATTACCAGCACCGCTACCGCTTGCACCACCGCCAGCACCACCAGTTGCACCTGCATTACCAGCACCGCTACCACTTGCACCACCACCAACACCACCGCTTGCACCTGCGCTACCAGCACCACCACTAGGAGTAGGAGTAGCACCGCCACCACTAGGAGTAGGAGTAGCACTGCCAGGGGTAGGAGTAGCACTGCCGCCACTAGGAGTAGGAGTAGCACTGCCAGGAGTAGGAGTAGCACCGCCAGGAGTGGGAGTAGAACCGCCAGTGACAGCACCTCCTTTTTGGGCTTGGCCTCCAATGCTACCACTTCCAGCCCAGTTTCCTTTTGCTCCAAAAGTAGCTCCACCAGAACCACCAATGTTGCCAGCACCATTACCAGCCCCGCCACCATTTCCTCCACTGCCGCTACCTCCACCACGAATAGATCCACTTCCTGAACCACTTATTCCTCCACTAAATTGTCCGCTGCCACTAGCAGAGCCAGCACCATTAAGCCCTCCTCCGCCAGCGCCAGCGCCAGCGTGTTCCTTAGCAGCCTTAGCAAGACCATGGGCAAGAGCACCAGCTAATAGCAGCGACTTAGATACTTCATGGATTGGACCTTCTACAATTCCTCCTTTCCGGTGAAGCAAATGCCTCTTCTCAACTTTATGACCATCATGATTCTGATCTGCAGCAACCAGAAGGCCATCCAGAAGAAGAACACACAAGAAAGCAGCCACTAAAGAACCGGCGAAAACAGCCATCACTATCTGAAATTTTTTTTTTTTTCCTAACAAACTCTCTAAAAGTTTATTTTGCAATGTATTTTGTTGTTGTTGTTGATGATGATGTTGCTCTTGTTGGGTCATATTTATAAGGAGGAAGTAAGGCTAAATTTACAGGAAACGGAATTGAAAAGCCATGCTTAAACCAAGGGAGTAAAGCTCGTTGCACCATAAGTATAGTCTAAAATTAGAAACCATAATGAAAAACCATTCAACTCTCACAGAATTTCTTCCGAATTCCTTTCTTCAACCAACCATCAAACACCTTGGATTACCTGTTTTTACAGGAAGAAAAAATAATTAATACTCCTATAATTTTTCAATCTTTAATTATTAAGATCCAAACTATTGTTAATGCATGGTATAATAAATATATTTTATGTTGGTAGATTGACCTTGATTAAAACCAGTGCTAACTTCAGTTCCTATATATACTACGTCCATCTTTATGTTACCACAAAAAAATTCTTCATTCTGTTAATACGTACCTTAATGAAAAACTTCCTGTGGAATCAGACTACTAATTATACTGACAAGTGACAAGATTTTCTTTAATCAAATATGGTCTACTTGTACTACTCCCCTTTCTGTTGGTGGCTTAGGAATCCATTGACTTGATGATTTTAATAGAGCTTTGATTGCTAAAATTGTTTGGAGATTATAGCTACGAACCATATATAACAGTTTATTTTCAAATCTAATAAGATGCAAATACTTTCCACAAAGCTCTATTTTCAAACTTAATAATTCTTGCATATGGAAAGGAATCTTTAAAAACATCCCCACTGTTAAACAACATTTAGCTTGGAAAATAGGTGATGGGAAAATCTATTAATATCTGGTATGGAAACTTAAAAGTTATTCCTCGTGTCAAATTTTGTGTCTGGCTTTTTGCTGCCCATCATGAGGTTACATCTTAAAGTTAAAACCATTATACCATATATGATCATTGTCATTACTGCCATGGGAGTCTAGAGGATTTTTATCATCTTTTATGTATCTGCCCTTTATAGAAAACTGCTTCCATGTCTTTGGGGTCCTAATTTAAGTCATTTAACTTTGATTATAAAATCCTCAAACAACAACATGTATACATTTTTCAGTTTTCATGACTCAAAGATTTACTTTGTTGATTTGTTGGCTACTTGGCTACTGTTCTTTGGCAACTTTTGGACATCTAAAAATGAATCTTTGTTTTCCAATAAACCAGTTCTTGAATCTGTTATTAACTCAAAACTTGGAGTCTTCACATACAAACTTTTTACAACCACAAACATCTCAATTCCTTAAACTAAACAATATTATGAGACTGAAAAAGAAAACAAAAAAAAAAAAAAAAACACCGCGCTTAAAGCAAGAGAGTAAAGCTCGTTGCACCATAAGTATGGTCTAAAATTAGAAGCCAAATTGAATACCATTCAATTCTCAACAGAATTTCTTCCCAATTCCTTTCTTCAACCAACTATCAAACACACCTTCCCACCTTTTGTTTTTCTTTTGTTTTGATTCTATCATGAAAAATAATGGAAAAAGTCTATATGATAAAACAAAACAATGCATACATTAATTAGCTAGATATAGAACTGTAAAAAGCACACCAAAACAACATTAAAAAAAAATGGCAACATCCAAATCTTCATCAAACAACAATGCCAAGCCACCTCAGGCAGTAAAATTTGCCCGCCGGACAGCAAGCGGTCGAGTTATGAGCTTATCAAGGGACGATGATATGGACATAACCGGCGACATGTCAAACCAAAATGACTACATCAATTACACTGTTCTTATGCCCCCAACACCTGATAACCAACCAGGCTCAGACTCAGGGCCCTCTTCAGATTCCAAATCTGAACAGGGCGCATCTCGTTTCGCCTCCGAGTCACAGAGGATGAGCCGCCGAGCAGGGGAGGAAGACGGTGGCGGCGGAGATGGTCATGGAACGAAACTAGATAGAAGGATGTCAATATTAAATTCATCAAATAATAAATCCATGTTGTTAAGGAGCCAAACAGGGGATTTTGATCATAATCGTTGGTTGTTTGAGTCAAAAGCAAGATATGGGATTGGAAATGCGTATTGGCAAAATGATGATGATGAGAATCAATATGGGACTGATGGTGGAGTTACGATGTCGGATTTCATGGACAAACCATGGAAACCACTCACTAGGAAAATTAAGGTTCCGCCTGGAACTCTCAGTCCTTACAGGTTATTGATAGTGATTCGTTTAGTAGCTCTAATTCTTTTTCTTATATGGCGATGGCGAAACCCAAATCCTGATGCAATATGGCTTTGGGTTCTTTCCATTATTTGTGAGTCTTGGTTTGCCTTTTCTTGGCTTTTAGACATTCTTCCAAAGCTCAACCCCATCAACCGAGCCACAGACCTCGCCGCGCTGCGTGAAAAGTTTGAGCAGCCGTCTCCTTCAAACCCAACCGGCCGCTCCGACCTCCCTGGCGTCGACGTCTTCGTTTCCACGGCGGACCCTGAAAAGGAACCGCCTCTTGTCACCGCCAACACCCTTTTATCCATCCTGGCCGCTGACTATCCTATCGAAAAACTCTCTGCCTATATATCAGATGACGGCGGTGCGATTCTCACGTTTGAAGCCATGGCGGAGGCAGTTCGTTTTGCCGAGGTAATTTGTTACAAATTTTATGTCACTTCTTTAAACCCTTTGTCTAAAACTAGCTGTATATGTAGATTTGGGTGCCATTTTGTCGGAAGCATGACATAGAACCAAGAAATCCAGACAGTTACTTCAGCTTGAAAACTGATCCGACAAAGAATAAGAAACGGGCTGATTTTGTGAAAGACCGGCGTTGGGTCAAGAGAGAGTACGATGAGTTCAAGGTGAGGATCAATGGTCTTCCTGAGTGTATACGTAAAAGGAGTGAAATGCAAAACTCCAAAGAAGAGGCAAAGGAGAAAAGGCTTGCCAAAGAGAACAATGGTGGCCAGTTGCCACCTGATTTCAAGTACGATAAGGCCACGTGGATGGCCGATGGAACCCATTGGCCTGGAACTTGGTTCAATCCAACTGCTGACCATTCCAAGGGAGACCATGCTGGAATTGTGCAGGTATAATATTAATAATCACTTCACGAGGCACAGATTATGTATTAACTTGAATTTTGGAATTTATTAACAGGTGATGAGTAAGTTCCCAGAAAGTGATCCAGTGATGGGTTGCGCAGATGAAAAAAGGTTGGACTTCACAGGTATAGACATCAGGATACCGATGTTCGCGTATGTTTCAAGAGAGAAACGGCCGGGATATGATCACAACAAGAAGGCTGGAGCCATGAATGGATTGGTTAGAGCTTCGGCAGTATTGTCCAATGGACCATTTATATTAAATTTGGATTGCGACCATTACATTTATAATTCTCTAGCCATAAAAGAAGGTATGTGCTTCATGATGGACCGTGGTGGTGACAGGATTTGTTACATTCAGTTTCCACAGAGATTTGAAGGGATTGATCCATCAGATCGATATGCAAATCATAACACTGTCTTCTTTGATGGTAATCTTCAAAATTTTCACTTAACCATTATTTACATTTGCAAGTTTTCTACCAAATTTGAGCTTATTTATGGTCACACAACAGGGAGTATGAGAGCGCTTGATGGTTTGCAAGGGCCGGTGTATGTAGGAACGGGATGTATGTTCCGGCGTTATGCACTCTACGGATTCCATCCACCGAGGGCAAACGAGTATACAGGCATGTTTGGGCGGGTCAAGTCTAGAGCTGAAACAGTTCCGGCTCAGCCACATTCAGATGATGAAGAAGCACAGCCCTTAAATGTGCATCCTGACTTGGAACTTCCAAGGAAGTTTGGTAATTCAACCTTGTTCAATGAAAGCATAGCTGTGGCCGAATTCCAAGGACGTCCCCTTGCGGATCACCCTTCTGTAAAGAATGGTCGACCTCCTGGTGCATTGCTTGCACCACGCCCACCACTTGATGCACCCACTGTTGCTGAGGCTGTTGCTGTCATTTCCTGCTGGTTAGCCTTTTGCCCCTTTCTCAAGCATTGTTCCAATCTTTCATCAATTGTACTCTGACTGATGTTTGCTTGTTTTTTTCACTTCATCTGTCAGGTATGAAGATAAGACTGATTGGGGAGGGAAAATAGGTTGGATTTACGGCTCTGTCACGGAAGATGTGGTGACTGGATACCGGATGCACAACCGTGGATGGCGGTCTGTATATTGCGTCACAAAGCGTGATGCATTTAGAGGAACTGCGCCAATCAACCTTACTGACAGACTTCACCAAGTGCTAAGATGGGCAACTGGTTCAGTCGAAATCTTCTACTCAAGAAACAACCCTTTGCTTGCAACTCGGCGCCTTAAGTTCCTACAGCGAATTGCATATCTTAACGTCGGCTTCTACCCCTTCACTTCCATATTCTTGGTTGTTTACTGCTTCCTCCCAGCTCTTTCTCTCTTCTCAGGGCAGTTCATTGTCCAAGGCCTAAATATTCCATTCCTTTTCTACCTCCTCGTCATCACTTTAACACTCACCTTCATTTCCCTGCTTGAAGTTAAGTGGTCTGGCATTGGCCTTGAGGAATGGTGGCGGAATGAACAATTCTGGGTCATTGGTGGCACAAGTGCTCATCTGGTGGCTGTCATCCAGGGTCTCCTCAAAGTTGTAGCCGGTATCGAGATCTCTTTCACGTTAACTTCAAAATCAGCTGGTGAAGACGAGGAAGACATATATGCCGATCTTTATATTGTCAAATGGACCAGTCTCTTCATAATGCCACTGACCATCATAATTGTGAACCTTGTGGCTGTTGTGATTGGGTTCTCAAGAACCGTATATAGTGTCATACCACAATGGACCAAGCTGTTTGGAGGGCTATTTTTCGCCTTTTGGGTGTTAGCTCACATGTACCCATTTGCCAAAGGATTGATGGGAAGAAGAGGAAGGGTGCCCACTATAGTCTACGTTTGGTCGGGGCTTGTCTCGATTACAGTATCTTTGCTCTGGATATCAATCAGTCCACCAGATGGAAATACCAGTTCCTCTGCCGGTGGTGGAAGTGTTCAAGTATAGACTAAAAGTTTAAGACTGCTCTGGGATTTGTGCCAATCATCAGACCTAGAAAAGTGTAAGCTTTCAATGTGAAGGGATGCAAAGTTATGCTGCTGGTGATGCAGGTAGTGCCTCAGGATTAGCAACATAGAAATATAATCAATGTTAGATATGAGTGCTTTTTCTTTTGTCATATATAATTAGGGTAGAGAATGATTGGCCAAGGAAAACCTGCAGCTGTGTTTAGAAGACAGAAGCCGTCGGTTGGTCCAGGTTTTGGCATGTTGTCGTGCCTAAGATACTTCATCTTCAGAAACTGGCAGGGATATTTTGCAGAAATAATTTGGCTTAGAAGTTGCACTTGAGAATCATGAACCAATTCATGCAAGACTTTCAAGTATGAGGCAAGATTTTCCCTGATCAAGTCAGCAAAATCTAGAAGAAAATGTTCTGAGAAGTTAAAATTGCCCTGTCCTGTTAGTTCTTAGCTTTCATTTTTCTTTGGAAAGAATGTACAAGAGAACAGACTATATTTTTGCACATAAAAGCATATTGTAGGAAACACTAGTTTTGTGATGTAAGAATATCAAATATATTTCATATAGCATGGAAAATTAGCATTTACATATTATTGCAGGAAAGAAAAATTCATCATAGCAGAAACTCACGCATTCGAACCGGCCTCTTGACAGCATTTGTAAAACCCTGCACATGAAATCAGAATTTAGCAGGGAACTTGCAACAAAATTTTTGGGTTACTGGAGGTTCAGAAGTCCAGTCAGAACCCAATAGCAGAGACTTGGGAAAAAGTAAAAACGGGACAAAGCAATTGTTATATCCTATTCCTAGTATAAATAAATAAAAACTTTTGATTTCAACATTTTAGTAAGTTGCCTAATGTACTATACAAGAGAAAAAGTGGATTAGGTTGCAGTATGAAAAGGCTTAGCAGATGAGCAGAAAGAAGGATAGAAGACTTAAAATTTTGACTTAAAACACTTTGCTACAACACAAGATGCATAGAGTTTGCATCTTCATAATGACATGACCACTCAAATTGGTACTATGTACATAGTCCAAAGATGCGCACAGTTCGCATCGTCACTATAGATCTATAGATGAAGTTAAATGATGGGGAAATCACCTCATTAAATTTGAATAACAGAGGGCGCTTATCTCTTTCCAATGTTGCTTCCTTTGGCATAGCGATTTCAGGATCCTGAGAACCTTTGCTACTTGGTTTTCTAAACCTGAATTATATGTAACAAAACTGATTAGCTAAGAGAAGGAGATCAGAAAGCTAAAGAAGCCAGGATTGTGTTGAGACTTGAGAGTTCATAAACAGATGTCTAAAGGTGAGATTGAGATCAACAAGAGTAACGTACGTCAAGATTTCAGTACATGTTGACCTCAACTTAGATCCTCTAATAAAATATTTACAAAGTCTACTGGCATTAAGAAATGGTTCATAATTCATAGGGGCAAAGGCCATCAAGCACACCAAACAAGTAGAAATCATATGAAGCTTAAACAAGGGGATGAATTGTCACATAAACCAGGTTTTCATTTGTCAAACTTTTACCAAGTTTGGCGTAGCAACAAGAAGAATAAAAAGGAAAACAGATTAAACGAGAAAACCAAAAGAAGAAAGTCTTTTGCTCACCTTTCAAAGAAATTGAAACCATTAGGTGGCTTTCTGGTATTTGATGTGGATTTTTGCTTGGCACTGGCAGTGGCACTACTGCTAGAAACTAAAGATGATGAAATGGTTGAGGTAGTTGAATTACTTTGCCTTGTATTGGAGATATTCTTCACATTTCCAGAGCTCTTTGCACCTGCACATGCATTCTCACCAACAATTTTTGCAGATTTTGCTTCACTAGCCCCTTTTAACTCCTGGTTTGTGTTGCCGCTTCCATCTGTTGTATTCACAGATTTTCCAGTGCTTACTTGCAAAATCTTTTGCTTCTCAACCTAAAATCAGTATCAATTATGAAACAGTTACTCTCAAAATTTATAACACATTTTTATTTGTAATTATGATTTAGAATAGGCATCAGTGAAGAATCAAAGTACTAAATCTTAATGGTATAGATTGGACAAATAATACAGCAGGTTGTCAAGAAACTACATTACTTACCTCATGTAATACAACCTGCCTCATTGCTAAGGCAAGTACTTGATGATCTGATATGTAGTCCTGCTTATTTTAATATTCAGGTCAGAATCATAAAATAAGAATAAAATTGCATGCCATGAAACATAAAGGAAAAGTTGAAACCTTGTATTTAATAAATTCAGCGATTGGAGGGTCAAAAGTTAGCACTAAGGCATCAACAATTGCTTCTTGTCCCAGGGTAGTGGATGGAGAATCAGACTTCATGTTCTTATAGGTTATTGAATACGACACCATAATATTAACTAACTGAGCCAAATCATTCTTCTCAGTTTCTGATAATAAGTGCAACGCCACCTGTCCAAACCACATGAGAAGTCACAGAAATGAGAAAATTGACTAACTGCTATCCCTTATTTTACAAGAAAATAGAATAAAAAGGAAAACTTCCAGTCACATGCACTCAGAAAGGGAGAGAGGGGAAACCAGCAATAGTAGTAAGAGTAGGCACCCTAAATCCTGATTAATGCTGGCCAAGTAATATCATGCAAGTCAATATAAACAGTTAATAGTGTCTCAGGAAGCAAAAACTTCATATGCATATCCCTCAAGCAATATTAGCACAAACTAGAAACACGTAGTAAGCAACCAACAGACAAAATAATTCCTAACTTTATCACCATCGCCTCTCATAACAAGCACAGAGCGCTTGGTATCCCTAGGCACCAAATGTGACAACGTTGTCGGTAAAATCTTTTCTTGTGATTGAATGTATCTTCTCCAAACTAATTCACTGTTTGAAGTTTGATATACCAAATATGACACAAACCTATAGATAGACTTAAGGAGCCAAAATTATTTTACTCTTAAGGATCTTTTGCTAGACATACATTATTGTTTTGATGAAAGCAACCAAATGTTTTAACCAAAAAAAGAAAGCAACCCAAGTTTAAGTTCAATACTCAATGTTGGGGACAATGCCTTTCCAAAAGCCTATATCCATTTGATTGTACAAAGCCTTGCCAAAGCTGAGCATCTTGCTCACTTTGAATTTGCAAGCAAAATTCTTTAATATTAGTGGAAAGATTAATTAAGTTATCTAAAGTTCCAAACCAGATTAATTAAGCAAAATTCTTTAATTTCATCAAAACTCAGATGCAGGAATTGTGTGTGCATACCATTTTATTTTTATATTAAAAAAAAACCCTAGTCTCTAATTAACAGCCACTGGCTCAACTAATCATTCAAAAAACTAAACTTATTTATCTGTAGTAGATACAAATGGAAACATGTTTTGAAGAATAGACAAGAACCAGGAGATTTCCAACCTAACTAATATGTTGACCAGCTTTAAAGATTTGCTTAATATACAAAAAACCAAAAAGAAAGAAATAGAAGCCCCAAAAAAAGGTAAGAGTAAGAATTAACTCAATTACCGGTCTCAAGCTCGGAGGTGACAAGATATGCAACAAAGGAGAAATTAAGTCTTCTATACAGGACTTGGTTGATAGATGTCTTGAAATATATGGTGGAATTTTCTGGTGCCAAGACTTTAGAGTATCTGTCTTTTCCATTAGCATTGTCCGGTATCTGAAAGAAATTATGAAATTGTTAGTCCCCATGTTTGACATTGGGTTCTACGGCACTAAGGGATGTAATAGAGTTCACCTTTGATATGACTTTGGCCACTCAATAGTTGGCCTTTGGACTTGGGCAATCATCCGATGCAAAGTAATTGCAACAAAAGGCTGATAAGCTGCAGTAAAAGATAAAGTGGTTGAGTCTTTAGAAGCATATATCATTGAAGAAACTTGACAGGGAGTTAAAAGTGGGCACTGAACATGTTCACCTTGAAGGTGCATTTGCTGTGTCCTCATAACATATTGTTGCATTAAATCAGAGACACCAAGGGAATTTAAGCATTTGGCCTTCAATAACAAGAGCATAAAGCAAGGGATCTCATTATAAGAGCAGAAAATGGTGGTAAACAAGTCTTTAAAGGCTATATGAATAAGCCATTTACATATAAAGGTGAGTAAGGGCTTACCGTCTTCTGCATCACTGGATCATGATATTGGAGTTGCAAAATGTTCTCATGGACCCCATCCAAAATTACATCATAATCACCACTGCATCATTTATAACTTAGTCTTAGAGGAAATAGATTTAAAAAGTCCAAAAAAAAAAAAAAAAAACCATTCTGCTCCACTAAAAGGATCAGATCACATTGAGCATTATTCCAAAGTCAAATAGAAAACCAAAAATAATAATAAAACCAAAAAAAGAATTGGAATACAATACATTTAGAAGAATATAGTGTTTACCGGTTAGATATGAGGGAGTGTAGGAAGTCAAATTCACCATTGTTACTCCCAGAGTGGCTATTAGCTTTTCTGTCCTGCTTTATTTTTCTTTTTTGGAAAATCTGGAGAGTAGGATCCTTAATTATAAAGATGCTTGAAAAAATAATCAACTCACTAGGACCATTCTAATGGAATCAATACCTTACCTCTTTCCATATATCAAAAGCACTTTTAGACATGTCCTTTCGACCAACAACTTGTGAACTGATATCCATCTGGCAACGAGTAAAGCATGCTTATCATTATTCATTACACAACAGGCCAACATAAATATACCCAACCTTCAAAAGTTTGAAAATGAGGGGGGAAAATAAGAAAATGAATAAATTCCAACAGTAACTGGAACTGTTTACCACAGTTTTAAAATAAATTAAAACGGAAAAAGTAGCTGAGTTGTGAGTTGATTAACTGCTTTTTCAGCATATCAGATTGATTTGAAAATAGCAGAAGTTAAAGAAATCTGATCTTAACTACTTAAGGGGTTAAGATTTTCAAGCAAGCTTGAACAGGAAAGAGAAACTACATTTCCATTCATCTAAACTGCAAACATTTGCATTGAAGAAAAAAAAAACCCTGCAACATTTGCATAAAAATTGACAGTGGAAGATCTTCAGATGCTTCTCTAGCCTTTTAGAAATGACTAATAATTGAAATGAAACAAATTAATAACCAGAATTATCCATAAACTTCATCTTTAAGATCTAAACAGACAGGAATTCTAGAAATTCAAAAAAAATTTTGAACCTCTGTTAAACAACTTAAATGTTGGTATAGAAAACTATTTATGGCTTCCATTACACCTTCTAATACACTTACCAGGCATAAAATTAGACTTGAAAGTGAAATATTGTCAATAGATATTGCAAGAAGTTTTTTTTTTTTTTCTTGATTCGTCTCATAAGGAAATTTAAAAGAAAATTCTACCTAAGTTGGCAACATCTGTCACCAAATCTTAAACCTTGAACTTCTTGTCAAAGTTGTTAAAATTAGCCAAACCTTTTTGTAATACTGCTAGGTAACGAACATACAAATCATACATATGACATAAAATAAAGGTCCTACCACGTTGAGAGCTTCCTTCTTCTTATTGAGAAACTGGAGAGTGTTCAAGCATGACCTTATATCACATTCTGTGAAAAAAGCAGAAAGAAGATAAGCCAGTAAAATAAGAATACAGCAGAAAGAAGTATAACTAAAACAGTTAACAACGAGGCCAAAATATAAACAACCTAATTGTGAGTGGGATTAGACTTCAAAAATTTAAGGCATGGATCAAAAGCAATTTGGAGCCAAATAAGCTCCAGTAAGAATATGAATATCCTTGACAGGTAAAACTACAAACAAACCTCTCAATAACAAGCAACAAACTCACCAGTGTACTCTGCAAGTGCAGTTAGGGCAATGGAACTTGTTTTCACTCCCTCCTTGTTACAAATATACTTAAGCCTGTGAATAATTAATATTAGTTAGAATCGAGTTGACAAATTAATTGGTCTTTGTTACAAATATCCTTTGCATAGGAATCATAACCTGCTTACTACACGACTCACTGTCGGGTGGACAAATATATGGACCCTGTAAAAGACATTAGGTCTGGTCAAGATAGTAGTTTTAAGCATCTCAAAAACTCAAAAGAGAAAAGCAAAAGGGGGGAATTCCCATGGTATATACATTTATTTAAAAAAAAAAAAAAAAAAAAAAAAAAAAAAAAAAAAGAAAAAGAAGAAGAAGAAGAAGAAGAAGAAGAAGAAGAAGAAGATAGAGAGAGAGAGTAAAGCACAGACAAGAAAGTGCAAAACAGAAAGCATAAGCAACCAAAACTAATGCAAGGTACTACCTGCATCTAAAAGCTGATGTCACAATCACCACTATTACCATCAACAATCAAAAAATGAAAATATAGATCGAGGAAAGAGAGTTTTCATACATCTATTCAGGCAAAAGGAAACAAGAAGGTCCTAACACATGCCAAGTAATAATTCAATCAGTAAATACCATCAACTTTGACTCAGTATCATCAAAATGCTTATTAACAATGGCAGCAAAGAAACTTACTTTGCTACCTGACGCAGTGGCCTTAAGGCAGGTGCGTAGAGGTCATTACATATACAAATCACCTACATAAATGGCTCAAATGTTTAATGACACCCATATAGACTATAATTGAATTTGAATAGAACACGTGACATGTTAAACTCACAGGTCTTGACAGGGATGCAGTTTTACGTCCTTTTTTGTTAGCATTATTTTCCTTTCCAGAATCAGACTTCCTTTCAGCAGACACCTGCATTCGGTAATTCTATAACAAATCACTATGCAGAAAAAAACTGTAAAGCTAAAAAAATGCCATTATTAAATAACAATTATTAACCGAAGTCAGAAATGTAAATTGGTGATTCAAACTATAAATAACCTGAGAACATTTATAAAGCACCAAAGAAGCCAATTGCTAGACGTCAAAAGAGTAAGAAGTAACAAAATTAAGTATAAAATCTGACTAGCTATGCCATTAGCCATTAGATGCCAACTAAAAGTCCTTGTACAAAACCAAAACAGAAAACCAAAAATGTTTACCGAAAGGAAAAATGAGCAAAGTAGGTAGGAAAGATAGCTGCAGTATGATCTGCTAAATAAATGCATGACCCCAATAGGCTTCACAAACCTGCAGGACCCCAAAATTAGGAACCATAAATGCAGAAAATGGGAATCATTTCATACCATCTTTAAAATAACCTCCACAGCACCCTTCCCATCTCCAAGAGCTCCATCTATTTCATCAATCACCTACAACAAACTCAAGAAGCATTTGTTTGGGCCACATGTTACATATAAAAAGTGTGAAGCTTTCAAAAAGTACAATAACCAACCAGACATTTGGGTTTTGAGTCAGCCATGACAGAGTTCATTTGAACCACGTCAAGGATTTTCGCTTCAATTGTTGATGATGACCGATCATCGCTAGCATTAACCTGCATAGAACTTTTATCAAATACTTTAAAAGGTCTATTAAGAAGCTTGAGCCAGAAGAAACATAAAGCTCAAAGGCTGACACTACGACAGATGAATTATGTCCTAAAGATATGTATACAGTAAATATAACCAGGTAAAAGAAACATACTAGACCTATCAATACTATTACTACAAGATTTACCTCTAAATGATGCAGCTTTTACCGATCATATATTCCACATACAAATTCAAAACATATCCATGACTTCGTACAGAATCATTTTCATCCAACTAAGTTCTCAAAATGCTTCCTCTATGATAAAGCATATTATTTTGAATGCGTGATAATGGGCAGAAAAATCAGAAGCTGCTTAATGAAATGTTTGAAGACAAAGATATTATAGCCAATAGCCTGCAATGCTGACGACTCTATGGGACCCTGTATGAGTAAAAGGTAAAAATTGAAAAACCTCGACAACACGGTATCCACAATGCTTTGCAGCTACATGTGCTAGTGTAGTCTTTCCAAGCCCAGGGGGACCACAAAGTAAAAGAATCTGCCATGGCCATAAGATCAATCAATGATAGATTTCAAACTTAAATTTTGTTAATTAAAGCAGTAAAAGATCATGATGCAAATTCAAACAACAGTTATTTTACTATAAATGTATTTGCTTGTTTTCTTTTCATGTCATCAACCAAGTGAAATGCATAAGACTAATGTTAAACCTATCCCTCACACTTCATAGCACTAAACCGATAGGAATAAGCAACAGATGATATCTCAAATGACGTAATCATGGTAAAAAGTCACTGGTTACAATTCATAAGCAGTGTTTTGCATGTGAGAAAATTTTCAAACTAAATCATCAACCAAGCGGCCATTTGGTGCCAAATTTAAGTGATTTTATGATTCCTCAACTTACTGAAGAAATGCTTTAACAGAAAGGCATGAATCCACAATGAAACGGGAAGTAAAGAAAACAACATATCAACCAAAAAATCATTTTGCTCAAATGTTCAATTGCTTACCTTCTGTTCTGGTGGACCAGTGAGCCTCGACTTTTTGTTCCACAAGTCCTGCATACCTTTTGGATTTTTGTTCCCCTGATCTACATTATTAATGGGTCTGTAACTTCCATTACTCCACCGATGTCCCCTACTCTTTCCTGAAAAATTTGAATCAAAAGATTTTTGATGTTGAGTAGAAGAATGACGTCTGAGAGCCGATAAAACCTCTTCTGATGTACTCCTAATTTCAGATCCAAAAACACAGGAATCCCATTGTTTTAACCAAAGTAAGACCTGCAGTCAGAGTGTCAGACCACCATCAAGGCTCGCCCAAAAAAGATATAGCTCATGATAAGGGGGAAAAAGATAAAGTTCTATCTTCTTTATGAAGCATTTGCATGATTAATAACTAGTATTATTTACCTCACGATTTGTCTGTTCATCACTAAGAAGCTCGGTGAATGAACTAGGAGCATATTTGTCGACCCAAAGTTGTTCATGAACCACGGGTGTGTCAAGAAGAGTTACATCACTCTGATCTTCAGAACTCGCTTGCAAGGCCTTCAACTCAATTAATTACTAGTCAGAAACATCCTTTCCACAGCAAAATTATGTCACCATTTGTGACCATAATTAATAAAGCAAAGTACTCAAATTTAGTTTCCTTAAGCACTTCACAAATCTAGCTAGTTTAAAATCAAACGATGACATGATTGACCATGAAATGAAATATATCTCCTTAATGCATATACAAATAACATACTCAAACGTCATATCTACATCAACATGCTAGTAAAATTTATGCAGCATTTGCAGTATTGTTTTTGAACAGTTACATATTATAGTGGCATCTACCTTGGTAAAAGCCTGCTGTTCCGCTCTTTGCAATAGAACATTGACGGGTTCAGAAATAAGGCCTGCGAAGAATTAAACATCAATTTAAGCAAATATAATAACCATATAACTATAATTACAAATATTTTAGTAACTTCTTTTCCAATTATCCCAAATTCCCTATAGTTTCTTAATTTAATCTCGTAATTCCAGCTTCTCCAAAATTAATTTAAATTAACAAATTGAATCTTCATTTAGAAATTACCCTTTCTTTCTTACCGTTAAAACGTTCTCTGATATCCAATTTCTTTGATCTTTCATCTCTTTGCGCTGTACTAATCTTCGCATACACTCTCTCGCCACCACTCGGAGCCGTAATGGGCATACAAGCCCCGTCAATCGCCGACATATATCTGGACAAATAAACTTTCTCGTCCTTTTCAACAGTGGCCGCAACGTTATTCTCCTGCGGCGGCGGCGAGTACCGCAACCAATCCTCTCCATCGTCTTCTTTTCCTTCCTCTTCGATTTCAAATGTTTTGGTTCTCTTGTTTTCCTCGCGTGGAGATTCTTCTTCGACGGAGTTACGAGGGCGCTTTGGACCGTCGATTTCAAAGTGTTCGGAGGGCGCTGATCTTGGAGGGGAGGGATCAGGTGAGGGAGGGTCTACGTAAGGTTCGTAAAAATGGGAGTCGGCTTCGAGTAATTCGAGCTCTTCTGGGAGTGGGATATCCATGTCCATGTCCATGTCCATCAGAAGTAGTGAGAATCAGCCGGTGAGAGGAGGAGAGAGAACGGAAACGAATCGGGAGCTTCTTTTTTCCTTTTTACTTTAATTTTTTTATTATTATCATTTTTCTTCTGTTTCTTTGGCGGGAAAATGAAAGAAAAGAAGCGGCAAGCTGAGTAATATTTTGTCATTCCCAATATAGCCTTAAGGGGATATAATAATTTAGCCAGCTTGCCCAGCCCATGCTTTATGAAGGGCTTGGACTTGAACATTTAGGCTTAGTGCCTGATCCCATATCTGCTTTAATTGATTTTATTTTTTTTTGGGTAGAAGCTCTAATTGATATAAATGCTTTCTTAATTCTTAAGTTACCACAAGAGTTCTGGCCAAAAATAAAAGTTACCACAAGAGCTATCCGCATTTCACTGGGGTTCGGCTCCCCTCCAATACTATTACTATCCAATGATATCCAATATCTCTCTGAATTACTGAAATCTATTTAAAATAATTTAAATGACTGAGATTAAAACATACTCACAACCCTCATTTGTGTTAATTGTTCAGTGCCTTTAACTCCGTTTCTCTCTTCCCTTCTCCGTTCACTCTGTTCACTCTTCCTTCATCAACGACAACTCATACAACAGTGAAAAAAAAATTAGTGCCAAAACCCAACGCCAATAAAAAAAAGTGATTGAGAAATAGTAGTGGAGGTGGAGATGCTAACTACCCTCTGAAGCAGAGGATTTGACTGGAATCGTTATGTTAGAAGTAGTCTTCGGCGAATCCGAATCCATTTGCAAAAAGTTGGAGTTGATTCTTGTATAACGGGTACCAATGATTTATGGGGAGGGTTGGGATGATCATGTTCATGTTTATATAAGTGTGGGTTTCCATTGCAAACAAATGTTAGATTTCTATTGATCCTTATGATGTTTCGCTTTGTTTCGCTTAAAAGTGAGACAAGTTAAGGAACAGGATTTGGAATGATAATTGTTAGGAAAAGCAAGAAACAAGTTTGTGGGTATGGCCACCAATGGAGTTGCCATCGAAAATGCAAAAGAGTGAGAAGATTTCAACATTGTTGACTAGAAATCCAACATCTAAATTTTTTGAGAATGCGAGAATTTGCTAACTATGTTCACCTTGAGTTTTTTTTTTTTTTGGCATAGGCCATGGCTAAGCAAAGCTCTTCTTTTGTCAAATCAGAATTTTGATTTTCTATATTTGGGGTCTCTTTTTTGTTGTTGTCGTTGAAGGAGGAGGGAACAAAGTAAACGGGGAAGGGAGGAGGGAAACGGAGTGAGAGGCGGTGAAAAATTAACACAAATGAGGGTTGTGAGTATATTTTAATTTCAACCATTGAAATTATTTTAAATAAGTATCAATCATCCGGAGGGATATTGGATATCATTGGATGGCAAATTGGCAATGGTATTGGAGGGAGCCGAACCTATTTCACGGAGGTTAGGAATCATAAATCAATTAATTGAGTGAGAATAAGATTACCAGTCAAATAGTGCAATATTTAACTGAGATAAGTTTGACAAAAAAAAAAACTGAGATAAGAATGTGGTAGGATTACCACCGAAATAATTGATAAGGTTTTACACTAACCAAATGTAAAAATGTTCAATTTCTCTATATAAATCCTTAAAAAGGTTTTTGAACCAAACGCGATAATGTTTCATTTCATATCTAAGATTTTCATCGGTAATCAAAGATAACTTGAACCAAAAGGCCCCTTAAGGGATTCAATTTCTTAAGCTCATGCTCTTCTTGATAATGTCATCTGAAACAGATGAAAAAGACTCGATTTCTATTTCTTGAGCTTAAACGTAACCTTGCTTTCAAAATTCTTTTTGCCAACATTCTTCAAAGGTTTTTTAATTTTGTTCCTTTTTTCTTGTTGGATACTTGGATTGATAATATACGTCATACCGTGAAAACAATGAGTCATTAATTATTCTCTACTTTGTAGTATTATGCAAACGAGCTAGCTTATATAGAAGGATTATTGCTAAATATTGTTCATTTTACACAAGTATACCTCTTTTACCATGTGTTCCATGGTTATATATCAAATAAGAGGTTTCCATTTCTGTGACCAAATCTTTAGTATCAATCATATCAAATCTTAATACACCCTAAAAAAAAAAAAACCTATATCAAATCTTAATTATTAAGTAATTCATATATAGTCGAGTTGGGTTGGTTTTAAAATGAGATAATATTTTTTGACCCTTATTATCTATAATTGATAGGCTCGATCTTGAATGGTCAAGATCTTATTTAAGGACTTTTTTTTTTTCATACAATTCAACATGTCTTAATATATTACATTATTCTTCTACACTTCATAGATTAAACTTCAATAAAAAAAAATTATATGCATGTAAAAGATAAAAATCAAATAGTCAATATTTAAAAGATGAGTTCAATTATGTACCAAAAAAAAGATGAGTTCAATTAATAAGTTATTTCTCCTTCTTTCTTTTTTCTTTTTATGATTTTCCACCACATCTCGAACCCTAGCTCTTATCTATCTATACTATATTAAAAAGTACGTTCATCTGTAAAACTTTTGAACTACCCATTATATCCCTATTTTTCGAAAATATTTCTTAAATGCCATTGTTTAAACTTTTATAGTTTCACTCAACTAAAAACTCTATTTTTATTTAATTAAATCTAATATCTTTATAATTTTTACCATTTTACTATTTTAATTAAAAAACTTATATATTAGAATTTTTTAAATATACTTTTACAGTTTTATTCAACTAAAAACTCTATTTTGATTTAATTAAATCTAATATCCTTATACCTATTTTATTTTTACCATTTTAATATTTTAATTAAAAACTTATATATATAAGAATTTTTTAAATTTATTTCTTAAATGAAATTTTTTAAATTTTACAATTTTTTTTTAGAAATAAACTTTTACCGTTATTCTACTAAAAAATATATTTTTATTTAATTAAATTCAATATTATTATAAATATTTTATTTTTACCATTTTAATTTTAAAAAATTTGAGACTTTTTGTTAAATCTGGACCCATTTCAATTATAATATAAACTAATAAAAGTATTATTATCAAGTTTAAAACTAATCATTAATTTACTCATCATTTTTTAAAACTAATTAAGTTAAAATTTATTTATTTAAAACTTAATTATTGTGATTAACCTTTTTTCTATTTTTGGAGTGTGTATTGGTAGTTTAATGTATTGGAGTGTATACTAAGAATTTAAAGTTTTTAAAAATAAAAAGAAAAGTAACATGCAAATATTTCCTTTGACTTATAAAGTTAGAATAGTCAATCGGGCGGGTTGGACGGGTTTCGGATCATCTGAGTCTAGGTCAAATGAGTCAGGTAATTTTCTCGGGTTATTGCCCAGCTGGGTTTGAATAAATGATAATTTAGAATGGTTAAAATTATAACAATGTGGATTTTATTGAATAAAATATAATTTTAGTTTATAATTTTCTCGGGTCATTCGGGTTTTTACTCATCTGGGTTCAGATCATTCGGGTATACTGGGTCTCGGATCAGGCGGGTTCGGATTTTGACCTCAGGTCACTCGGATTCTGGATTTTTCGGATTTAGGATTTGGATCAATTGGGTCAGTATTGTATTTTTTAATGTTTAATTCTTAAATTTATTATTTACTAAAACCAGGATGGGTCACGTGCAACGCACGTGGAAGTGAAGACTAGTACTATATTAAAAAGTACGTTCAACTGTAAAACTTTTGAATCGCTAATTATACCCTTAATTATCAAATATATTTCTTAAATGCCATTGCTTAATTATTATAGTTTTATTATACTAAAAACTCTATTTTTATTCAATTAAATCTAATATCTTTATAATACTTTATTTTTACCATTTTACTATTTTTCAATAAAAATTTGGATATATTAAATTCTTTTAATGTACAGTTTTATTCTACTAAAAACTCTATTTTCATTTAATTAAATTCAATATTTTATAATTATTTTATTTTTACTATTTTAATTTAAAAAGTTATTATGATTAACATCTTACTATTTGATAGTTTATAATAATGTATTATGATTAAAATTTATTATTCTCTAACGTGTAATTATTTTATTTGACTTATAATTAATTTTTTGCTTGATAAATGTAACTATTGTTGTGGGTTTAAATTGGATGTTTTACTTTGTTAATATTTTTCTTTGTGTGGGATAATTTATTATGTTACTTTGATAGTAAAACTCAATGTATATACAAATGGGCTGGTCGGGTTGGATTTGGTTTAGATCAGTTTCGGGTTAAGGAAATTTTGGGTTATAAGAGTTCGTTTAATTTTCAGTTTCAAGTTGGGTTGGGTTCGGATCGCTCAAATGTCGGGTCATTTGGGTTTTGGTCAATTTTGGTTCAGGTCTTTTTTCAGTTTTGGGTCATATGGTTTCGATAATTTCGGATTTGAGTCTTCGATTTTTTAAGGATTTGGGTCAGGTCATTTTGGTTTCAGATTGAGTGGATTTTTTGGTCGAATCGGGTTGGATAAGGTTTTGTTTCATGTGATCGAGTCGAGTACCCGCACTCTGGTGAAATTTTGTCAGCTCTAATAATAGACTTTTTAGAACAGATTGGGTCACGTGCAACGCACGTGAAAGTGAGGACTAGTAGGTTATAGTGCAACAACCTAACCATCAGAGTAAGAGAGAACTGATATTTTTTTTTTAGTGTAAATTATAGATTTTCGTATCCCTTTTAATAATTTACGACTAATTTAACTTGAGTCGAATTGGTTCACTATAAAATTAAAGTTTAGTTAAAATTTTCAAATAATGATTTTATCCACTTATAAGATTTGAATTCAAGATTTTATCTAAGAAAAACAAATGAACTAATCATTGAATGATTAGAAATAAAGTGACTCGTTTCGATTTAAGTATGTCTTAGGTTCGATACTTTGTTGTATGCAGCCGTTTTCATTGGTAAGGTCACTCACCAAACCCAGATTCACGACACGGATCAAATCTGAATTAGTCAAAACAAACTTATCGAGAAACTGAATACCATTACCGGGTGGGAAAAAATGTACCAAGAAAAAAAAAAAGAAAAGAACGAGCAATGAAAAAACAAAAAGTTAACAACATAAAAGTCATAGAAAAGGGTGGGCCAAGAAAGTTTTTAAACTAAATGGGCCAATGGCCATCTCCCTCCTTTTTTTTATTTTTTCCTAAAAAAATCAAAAGCTCTCGAAAAAAAAGAATTCAAAAGAACCGCGTGAGTCGTGAGAATGATGATCTGATGAGCCCCTAAATCCACACAGCATAGGAACTAGGAGCAGGCAACACCTTAGATATTTCCACCTCCCAACTCTCTCCCTTAAGACCAAATCCAATTTTCCCACTATTTTCAAGGTAAAATTGAAAATTCTTCCCCCTTTACATTCCAAATTAGTGGAGTATAATTAAAAATTAAAAAAAAAAATCCTGCGTTCAAACAAAATTGTCCTCCTACATATATATATAAATAATTGTAATTATAAATATTAATCCATTCACCGCAAATCCAGCATTTTTTTCATTTTCCAATTTTCTTCTCCGATCCAATCGCCCCTCCTTCCCTCTCCCTTTTCTCTAGTATTTTCATCTTTCTTTCCTGCTTTTTTATCTCTTTTTGTTGAATCAAGCTTTTTGGCCGTGAACAACTTTTAGGGTTAGGGTTTTGTTCAGAGATGGGGCAACAGTCTTTGATCTACAGCTTTGTAGCACGTGGCACGGTGATCCTCGCCGAGTACACGGAGTTTACCGGTAATTTCACCAGCATCGCCGCTCAATGTCTCCAGAAGCTCCCTGCTTCCAACAACAAGTTTACCTATAACTGCGATGGCCACACCTTCAATTACCTCGTTGAAAATGGATTCAGTAAGGATATATATTCCCTTTCTCGTTTCGAGATTTTGTTTTTGTTTTTCTTTTGTGAAACTATTTGTCGCGGTTCGCGATCTGGATCTTTCTGTTTTTTGGCTGGTTGACATTTTTTTTTTTTTTTTAAATATGTTGCGTTAGTGATCCATGGATTGTTTTATTTTGCGATATTGATTCAAATTTGAATACCGATGTGCGATTTCTTTCTGGTGTTGAATATGATTTCGATTTGTTGATCGAGTCATTGATCTTGCCACGTATTGGATCTGGACTCGGTTTATATTTGGAAGGTGTTTTTGTTTGGATTCATTTTATTCATTTCTAATTCTTCTGTAATATTCTGTGTATATAATTATAATGAGAAAAGGGAGACGAAGGACAGGAATTTGAGCTTTTGATTGAAAGGAAATGATGAAAATGGATTAACAGGTTTTCTCTGCCGAGGATCTTAATATTATGACTTACGAGCTTAATATATAATCTTCCTTATATTGATGTTAGTTTTAAAGCCGTTATTTATATGCATAATGGATTGCCTTCAAGGGAGAGAAAGGGAGAGGTCTTTTCACCTTGTTTAATTATATTGGTTTAACCATAGATCTGATTGCCAACTTCTGGTGTGAGTTTGTAAATGTGCCTTCATAGGAAATGAATCAAGAAAAGATTGCTTATTGTCATAACTCCAAAAAAATTTTAATCTATGTTTCATATACTCATTTTGTTAAATGAAATTTGTTCTTGCAGCCTACTGTGTAGTTGCAGCTGAATCTGCTGGCAGGCAAATTCCAATTGCATTTCTCGAACGAGTTAAGGAAGACTTCAACAAGAGATATGGTGGAGGGAAGGCTGCTACTGCCACTGCCAATAGCCTGAATAGAGAATTTGGGTATTTATTCCTCTACATTTCTTCTCATATGTTTATTCTTTGTACATCTTGGCAACATGCTTACTGCCTTTCATGTAATAGGTCCAAATTGAAGGAGCATATGCAGTATTGTGTGGACCATCCTGAAGAGATCAGCAAACTTGCCAAAGTGAAGGCTCAAGTTTCTGAGGTCAAGGGTGTTATGATGGAAAACATTGAGAAGGTAATGTGCTTGCTGAGGTTTTTAGCTGTTCTAGATGTATAGAAGGTTAAAACATGACAAGATGTTGTATCTAGCTTTTGCTGCTTGCTATCATGGATTCTTCAAATATGTTGCATGCAATGTTGTTTTGTCTTGTTGGTAACATTTTTCCTCGGCCAGGTCCTTGACCGTGGTGAGAAGATTGAGTTGCTGGTGGATAAAACTGAGAACCTTCGCTCACAGGTTTGTCCTATTTAATCTGTCTATTATGGGTATCTGATACAAACACTCTATCATGTTTTGGTGAAGCCTAAACACCTTTATGAAGCTTGGTTTTAAAAGATATGAGAAATCTTGTCGTATCTGAGTGTCTGTTTAAATAACTTTATACTGTATGGTTTTTTCTTACCTATTATGTTCATGCACAGCATGATGCACTGATTTAACTTAATATTGCATTACAGGCACAAGATTTCAGGCAGCAGGGAACTAAGATGAGAAGGAAGATGTGGATTCAGAATATGAAGATAAAATTGATTGTTTTGGGTATCCTCATTGCCTTGATTCTCATCATTGTGCTGTCGGTCTGCCACGGCTTCAACTGTTAATCTGTCCTGGATTTTCCACATACCACTCTCTGTCGCCTTTCTGACTGGATTGTCTTGTCTTGATAGATTGGTTCATCTTCCTTTTTCTAGGTCATATATTTCCCCGTTGCTAGCCATTAGGAGGCATTGTATCTTGGTTGGCTGTATAGGATATAGTTTGAACTTCTCACGGTAGATAAATATTTCTATGAAGGATTTCTTCATTATATTGTAATGGAGGAATACTCGGATGCCTGCATATCATATTTTCCCTTTTGAAATGCTATTAATCTTTGTCATTTTTTAAAATTCTTTTGTATATCCTTTAATTCATGCGCATTTCCTTCTATTCTGTCATTGTGGAGCTTCTAGAGTTGAGGGCGTTGGTGGTTTAGAGTTAGGCTATTTGATTGCCAGAAATTCCCCAGTGGTTTGACTATAAAACAAATGGAATATTTGGTAGTTTGATACATTTTAAACTAGAGGCTAAAAAGTCGCGACTTAAAACTCGTAATTTTTCAAACCAACCTTGTTGAACAGCTTAATAAAATAAGTATACTTATTGCCGCTGCTTTGAAAGAATGAATAATGAATGTATGTGAACATAGGTGTTGGTAGCAAATTAACCTTGAAAAGGACCCAATTTGAGTTTCTAACCAAACAAACTTGTTTCCAACCAGTTCAAAGCTTCAAATAAAATTTGAGCTAAGTTTGAATTTTGGGGTTTTCACATTATAATAACTGGAAATTCAGGAGATATAGTAATTTCTAAAATCGCCACAAAATCAACTAAAGTTATTAGATATAAAGAGTTTTTCATGCAAGTATTGGAGATTAGATTAGATTAGATTAGATTAGATCCCAGTAATAATTAATGAAAAGCAGACGCCTAACACAGACAAGTATTCTTGTGCTATTTTTGTCTCCAATACTTAGAAGCTAAGAATCTCCTGAAACACCTGTTCATACCAAAACATTGTGGCTCCATCCTAGTTGTCCTATTAGCCTCTTACGTGGTGCTTCCTCATTTTGTATTTTCAAAGCAAAATAAAGAAACCAAAAGAAAATTCAACTGCCAGCGATCCGTCACCAAAAACGTAGAAGGAACGGATGAACTACTCGTCCCCATCCATGATCCACCGTGAATTAACCGTCCCGCCCTTTCTTTCTTTATTTATTTACTATATAATAACAACTTTCTCATATGTTTATTTTAGAGTATTACTAAATACCGTCCTCTTTTACTAGCCACCGCCCCCCTTTGAACTATTTTGCTCTTTACTTTATTTTCTTTAAACTTCAAAATTTTCAATTCTCTCAAATTCTCTCAACCTTCAAACTTTCAAAACTCAATCATTCAAAATCGTTCAAGTAAAACAACATCAAAACTCATGCACAAAGATTTTTTCGGATTGAAAGTATGTTTTTTTTAAAAAAAAAGAAATTTTTTTTTATTTATCATCAATCAAAGATTAAAATCCTCTTGCTAATATTGACATATTCATACCCATTTAAGCTAAATGAATTGTCCAACCAATACTTATTAAAAGATAAAAAGAAATTAAAAGAAAATCTAAAAAGATAAAAAAAAACGCAGGAAAAAAAAAACCCCAGAAAAAATAGCGGGTCGCGCGCGGATCGCGACCCGCCATGGTCTAAGGTCGCGCGCGACCCGCGTCGCAACCCGGCCATGGATCTGGGTCACGCGCGACCCGCTATTTTTTCTGGGTTTTTTTTTTTTCAATTATCTTTTTAGATTTTCTTTTAATTTCTTTTTATCTTTTAATAAGTATTGGTTGGACAATTCATTTAGCTTAAATGGGTATGAATATGTCAATATTAGCAAGATGATTTTAATCTTTGATTAATGATAAATAGAATTTTTTTTTTAAACATACTTTCAATCCGAAAAAAATCTTTGCATGAGTTTTGATGTTGTTTTACTTGAATGATTTTGAATGATTGAGCTTTGAAAGTTTAAAGGTTGAGAGAATTTGAGAGAATTGAAAAGTTTGAAGTTTGATGGAAAATAAAGTAAAGGGCAAAATAGTCCAAAAGGGGGCGGTGACTAGTAAAAGGGGCGGTATTTAACAATCCAGTTATTTTATTAAACACGAGTATATTATAACAAGAATCCTTTATTTTGATAAAAAAAAGTATATTAACAAGGATAGTTATTGAACAATTAATATTTCTTTTGAGTCATAGTCCTATAGATTCGAGTCTGTGGGAGTTACCACGCAATCTAGACTAAATCACATAGATAATCATATATTTATTCAAATCACATAGATAATCATATATTTATTCAAAAACTCTACCATAATCAATGTTTATTAGAAGTACATATCTACCTATAAAATAAATAAAAAATTTATTTGGGGCTAAACTTAATGTTCAAATCGTATCTTAATTATTAAGGTCCTTAATTTTAATTATTAAGGTCCTTAATTTTTTTATTAAGGTCCTTAATTTTTTTAAAAGGAAAATTATATCAACCACTGTCAACAGTCAACAGTTTTTTTTTTTTTTTTTTTTTTTTTTTTTTAAACCCCTTATCCGGTAATCACTTTTTTTATCCAGTCCGGCAATCACTTTAACTAGCATCACAGTCAAAATCTTCATAGATTTTCAAAATTCCACTCGGCAAAACATGGGTCACTTTACAGGACACAAGAACAACTATGTATATACAGTTTTTTTAAGGGTTTTATTGTTCAGTGAGACACTCCTGGAGGAGGTTAACCATGTCTACCTTAGGTACTTTGCCATTTATAAGCACTCAACTTTCAAAACTGAGTAAAATCCAGGTATATGAACTATGGGGTATTAAGGAAAAAAAAACATGTAATCAACAAGCTAACTGATCTCTGAAAGAAGATATTTCTTCGAAGATAGGAAGCCTCCTTGATCTGTATGGAGTCCATTGGCTCATCAACTGGTCAAGACCTTCAAGGAAAGCATCTTCCATATTTAACCCCATTGCAGTACTTGAAGCTATTGACATGGGTTGTTTTGACTCAAGTTCAAGCATCAGCTCCTTCACACGGTTTCTTGATTTGGGATCACTGGATCCTGGAAGTTTTTCCTGTATTACATCCTCAAGAATGGATTGCGCTTCCAAGTAACGTGCTTGCTTTATCAGACAATGGCAAAGGTTGCAAGCCTTGTTGGCATCAGGGTCTATTATCTGAGCTTTACGATAGACTGCTTCTGCTGCTAAATAGTTTTCTTGTTGCATGTAAGCCCAACCCAAGTTTCCCTGTATTACACATTTGACAGAAAAAGTTTCGAAATCAATATAATTAATCCAAAAGAATTAGAAGAGGAACAAAATGAAATTTTCTTTGCACAACTTTATGCAATTGATGTGAACATAAGATCAGAGCAAATGGGGTAAAATAAATCAAAGAAAACAAGTGAAGTTTGTACTAATTCAGTAAGAAAATCTTCCCATTTAAAGCACAAACATCAAGTTGTATCAAATTTTACTAACGCACACTCAAAAGGATGGTTTTCAGCAGTAAATATATATAGTGAAGAAGTCAGAGCAATTGTAGAGAGCACATAAGATTCTGCACAAGGAAATGAATTGAAATTTCTTATTGACAATCAATTATGCTGGCAAGGAAACAGAATATTGCAGCATTGACATATAAAAATGACTAAAAAAAATTGTAGTACCAGTATCCTAGAGGTCTCTTGCTTGATGGTGACTTGGAACTTCTTCCCATGGGACCGAGCTGTCTTGGTAGGCTTTCCATTGAAGGCAGCACCTTGGTAAATCATTCTAAGTTTCTGCTTCAGTAGTTGTATCTGCTCATCAATTCTTCCACATTTCTGTTAAAACTTATTGCAGTTAGTATCAGGATGTAATAGTACATATAAAGACAAGAAAGCAGGACAAGGGTCCATAAGACCTAAAAACCTTAAATTAAGTCTTTAAGGAAACCATTTTGTGATTAAATATTGCTGCTTGAAAGATGACTTAATTACCGGCCGCTTGCTGGAAAATTATTTCAGGATTTCTGACCTGGTATTGGTTTCCTAATCCTAGTGTTTGCTAAGATAAAAATATATAACTAGAATACAGTCCTTTAGGCCCCATCTCTAACTATAGACTTTGAACTTAATTCTTCAATTCTATTTAGTTTGCTTTACTGTCTTCTGACTCAATGTGAATATTTCATTATTAAAACCTATTATTATTACCTCACCTCTAAGCTCTAACCTTAAGTATTCAGGTTGGCAGCTTACTATTATTTATATAAAATAAAATAAAATAATCATAACTAGATACATAGAAACTGCTTAAATATTCTCACCATTATTCCAACTAATCAAAAGCAAAAGGATAACATTGATGGAATTTTTTAATGATCTTATCTAAACTACTATATGTGTGCCAGAGTGCAATGAAAATGACTAAAAAGCATACAGCAAATACAGGCTTTCCTAGTTCAGTTTGCATTTACCTTATACAAATCGATGAGGACATTGTCTAGTGATTCCTGAGCTTGCTTGGAACAGCGGTCCCTAAAAGACTTTATGGCTTCGATAGCTTCCTCAGCTCTATCCTGCTGTTTCAATACCACTGCCATGTCTTTAAGTGCACTGTCTACTCTATCTCCTGCGTTTATCGCCTTCCAAAACAAGACTACGGCCGCTTCTGGATCCTTATCTACTAACTGCAAAGCATATGGAAAGGATGGCCAAGTTGAAAAAGATGTAGAAAATTAAATATAAATTATTGTCTGATATTAGATTATTTTATTGCAAAAATGCAGACAAGTGCTGATTTGTTATAACATTTTTAATTTTTATATCTAAATGATTAACTAATTTCCTTAATTGTGTATAAGATCAAATGCACTGCACATGAGCAACTTATCCAGTGTCATTGAAGCAATTAATTAACAAGATATTTTAATTAAACACAAATGAGTTGAAACAAAGAGAAACTCCCTCTAATAACTAGCAATTAATATTGCTAATTAATAAAAATCAATTGAATAAATTCAAAATTAAAGTTGCAGTAAGGAGTAAGGATCAAGCTTAAAGGCTAAAATCTAGGGTTTGCCCTTTACTCTACATTGAATTTACACCTTTTTATAAATCCTAAAATGCCTTGAAACTGGAAAAAGTGGTAGCACACAGGGCAATGACAGTAATCCATGGACGACATGATACCACCGACTACATGTAATTGATTAATAATAATAAACTTTAAAAATCTAACAAAACCCTAAACAGTAAATAATTCTCTAATGTAAGGGCTTTTCAGTAATTTCAATGAAGATAATGAAACCAGGAAAAAAAAGAACAGAAAGAAAACAGAAAAACTCCAGGAAGAAAACCCAGAAAACCAAAAGAAAACCCTAGCATTTAACTGCATTAAAGGAATCTCTGAATAATGATAAGAAAATTAACTTCAACATAAAGCACAATGATGGCAAAGGAAAAAAAAAGCCCATATGAATAGTAGAAAATACGGCATGCATATATACGTATAAATATACATATAGCCAAATACCTGAACATGTTTGGCTCGAACGTAAGGGCTGTCCCCAGGAGGAAGCTTGTGAAGAACATGATAAGGTGGAGGAGAAGGAGAAGACTCCAGCTGTAAGTGTTTCTCTATCTCTTTCCTTTCTTTCATTTTTTTTCTTCCTAATTTCAAGTTTGTTTTCAAATTTCAGATAAACAATAAGAAAGAGGAAGGGGAAAGGGGGGAAATTTTGGAGGTTTTGAAGGAGTGTAATTGGTTTTGTTCTGAAAGAAGAATAGAGAAAAGATGAGGAGAAGAGAAAAGGAGCTGACAGAGTTTTTCTATTAGGGTGGGTTTTGCTAGAGATTTGGGGGATGAGATGAACTTGGACGCGTTTGTGTCTAGATTCATCTTGGGTTCACGATTTGCTGTCAAGTTGTTGACGCGATTGCTTTGACACGTTCTGCTTTTGGACACGTGGCATCTTTTTCGGTTGGTTTTGAGTTTTGACTGCTATATGACGGTTTTGCCCACCGCTTTCATTTTTCAATTTTTCGATCTTTAAATTTAATGGTATGCTATGCATGTTTGGTTTATTCATTGGAAATTACGATGCTATTATCAGTCGATGCTATTCATTGTTTTTATTAGGTTAGTAAAACATTACTAATAACCTGGTATTAAAAGCTTCAGTTTAATTATAATTGGAGTATTATTTTTTACCCTCACAAGAAAATTACCAGCAATTTATATCTCACATGAAGTCACAGTCTAATGAATACAAAATTTATGGTATATTCTATTAGTATGTTATAAACTAAATGATTTTTATTGTGATGGAGTTTCAATAATTAATTAATTATTATTATAGGAGCCTTACGTCAGAAGGATAATTTAATGAGAAACCTTTCACTTCTTTGATTAATCTTAAATGTATAAGATTAAATCTTTAGTACTATTTAAAGATACGTCGACTTGCTATATAAAGGCAAAAAATTGATGATCAAATAGTTTTGGATAAAATGAGACATTCAAAGTAAAATTTTGAATTATAGGGTGTAGATGACATATATAAAGATAACTCAGGTCAAATATTTCTCACCTTGGATAGAGCTATGTTGTTATTGTTGTCTTCCATAAATACATACTCCCTCTGTCCCATAATATAAGTTCCCTTTTAGAAGCTTTCTTTGTCCCAATTTATAAGTCCCTTTATCAAACTCAATGCATATTTATTAGCTATTTCCAAAACTATCCTTGGTAGTTAAGAGAGTTAGTAAGAGGAGAGATAATTAGTGGGGAAAAAGAACAAGGATAAAAATAGAAGATAAAGGTAAAAGTATATAAAATTTTGTGTCCGAACTAATTTTCTTAATCTCGATGATATAGTTAAAAATGACTTATATAATGGGGCAGAGGGAATATATATTTTGGCAAAAAAAAAAATACACATGGTTTTTTTTTTTTTCAATATAAATACACATATGTTAAGAATTATGAAAGTTAAACTTATAATTTTACCATAGATAGGTCCACAAGGTTGTGGTCCAATCCTCTTTTTGCCGACAATAACTTCTCAATTTCATTGTATTCATTGTCTAAAGTTTCAATTTTAATCTAAAGACTGATGGGTTTCATACTTTCATTTAAGAAAAAATAAAAAATAAAAATCAGTCGCAAGATATTCATATTTGTTTTTTTTTTTTTTGGCTTTGACTTTCTAGAAAGCATGTAATAAAAACTTTTTCTACCATGATGACATGACATGAGTTCGGTCCACATTCAGAAATTGCTGCCCTGTAATGGGTGTGGGCCCTCGCCCACTTTTATTGGTTGAGTTAACGAGTGGTTTCAGTAATCTCGTGAATCCCTCTCCACGTTTTTCTGTCAGGGCCCAATCCAAATCAACTTAATGGCTTAATTAAAGTGCCAAGTGTGGATTTAAATAAATAAATAAATAAATATTTTATTTTATCAATAAAAATATGTTTTGATGATTTCTTCCACTTCTAGCTCATGCTGATCTTGCAATTTTGCATATGCAGTTCATACAGGACACAAGAGGTAAAATCATTGCCTTTCAATCCTTGTCCCTTGGCTATCTGAAGAGGTGACATTAAACAAAAGGTGTCTCAGCTGTTGCTAGATTGCAATTTTGCCGCTTTCAAGGATGTTGTTAAGGCAAAACAGGACAGGATATGTTGGCTTTAGACACAAGATTTCGAAACGGATTATATACTATGTACTAATATATATATATATATACACACATTCCAAAATAGACTGTAACAACAAAGAGTGGCAGAGGCAACTGATTAAAGCATATTAAAACCTCACTAACAGCCCTTAACAGGATAGAAGCAAGCAACCGAGAATATGATAATGCCTTCCTACATCCATTTCATTTACCAAAAACATAAACACAAAACTGCTAAGAGGAAGATGTACTGTTGTGATGCTTCAAACAGCCGACAAACGTTTCCTCCCAACAACTGCAAGCCGTGTATTAGGCAACTGTTTACCTGAAGAGCTTACTAACCATCAGTAGAAACCCCGTTTTAACTCTTTAAGCCTGTTGTTGTCCACGACCTCGTCCACGGCCACCAACCCATCCTCGTCCTCTTCCTCGTGCTCGTCCACGACCATAGGTTTGCCCTCCACCCCTGCCTCTTCCATATCCCATACCTGTAGAAAACAAAACTTGTTGCAAGTAATAAGAAACAGATTCATTGGGATGAAGAACAATGCATTTTCTGATGTGAGGTGAATCAGGCTCTTGGTATGCTGCCATCAGCTTAAAATTGTAATATATTGGTAAGGCATTATGTGACTAACTGCAAACATTTGAGATTAAATCCTACTTGATGTGGGCCACAACCAGATTGCAATATACTTAGCTTTTATCATATAAATAAATGGAAAAGCACATGGACTCTTGAGGTCTGAGGAATAGGTTCAAGCTTCAAACTTAGCGCCCTTCTCTAGTGTGATTAGAAGGAAATATGGAAAGTTTGATACTTCAAGCAAGCTAATAGCATAAGCATGTCCCTGTACAAAACTAGAAAGCTAAATGTGGTTTTCATGCATGCAGAGCATCTTACCATGATAACCCCATCCTCTGCCCCGTCCACCTCCTTGGCCCTGATTCCAATAACCACCATTCTCTGCAAGCACAAGAGCTAGTGATCAAGCAGCACAATCTAAATTGTTGCAGTAGTTGACACCTAAAATGACACATATGGTACTTTTACCTGGATAGTTTCTGTAACTAGTCCTACCCCATCCTCGTCCTCTCCCTCTTCCTCTACCACGAACTTGACCTCGACCAGATGAATCTAGATGATCAATGCATTGAAAAATCAATTAAACGAAGGTATTTGCAAATAGGAAATGGTCTTAACAAAATTCATAACCTATTAAAGTTTCATGTTAACATACACAAAATGCTAAATTCATCACCTTCATTACCCCAAGTTGTGGCTGCATACATTTGCTTTTGCTGTTGGTGAGACTGATATTGGTGTTTTGGCTGCTCCTCAGATGGAGATTGATACCTGGTAATAAAGAATTTTCCAACAATGTAAGATTTTAACATAGAGTGATAGAGATATGGTGCTAGCAATATAAGGCCACAGGGAAAGAGAAGTAGAAAACCTAATTACCCAGGAGAGTTTTTGTTTAGCACTTTGGTTGACAGAGAAATAGAAATCAGGGAGACTTGGCGAGTCATCTCCAACCTACAAAAACCATTTTAAATAATAATTACAAAATGAACTTCAAAAAGGAAGAAATGCCAAGACAGAACATAAGAAAGTCTTAAGTCATACGGAACAAGCCCCTCTTCCATTGGTTCCCACATATCAGTTATGCTGATTGAGCTTATGGAAGTCTCCTGATGCAGCCCAGGGATTCTCTTCTGTTCAAATAATGCAAAAGAGGATGGTCAGTAATTCTCAACTTCTATTTTATAAATGTAAATTGGAATACGAATGCAATCTTATGACCTTTATGATCTCCGCAATGGCCACAGTTTTGCTTATTGCCTGTCCCATCGCCTTTAGAACAATCACCCCTGTCTGTTTCTCCTGGAAAAAAAAATTGCTTATATGAATGATCAGGTATGAAGAAGTATAACTACAACAAGGCCAAAGAATCGATGTTCCACTAACAAACTTAGTAGTAACTCCTTTCCGTGAAGCACACAGTTTCCCGTAATGGAATTTCATTTTTCTCATTTATAAAACAATGGGGGAACATGGAATGCAAATGCAAGTTAAAAAGGAACCCACAAAGACATTAGTTGGATTGGTTTCATAAAAGATTTGCGGAAAATGCAGTAATGCTTCACTTTGCATCTATACTATAGCTGAAATATCACAGCTAATGACTAAATAGCTCTCTGTTTGCAACTAGTAACTATAACAAAGTCAAAAGAAACTTATTTTAAAAGCTCTGAACCATCTATTAAGCAGCAATTTAATAGATAAGACAAGTTACACTAAGACTGAACCTTCCAAAATTACAACAAAGACTCTACCAAATACCAGCCAAAAAAAAGGCCACACAGACAAGTAAAGATAAGACAAGCATGGCAGTTCCAAAATACAAGACAACTAAATTTACTGATAATTCTTTTTTTATTTAACTAAAAGGAGATGATTAGATCAAATGTCTTTTTTTTGGGGCCAGAATTAGATCAAATGTCCAAACTGATAAAAGTATTGATAACTTAAATGTCTCTAAAGTTAAGAACTTGGGTCTTCCTTGCATTCAAGCAACAATCTTTTCAGCAAAGAGACAGACTTGGAAATGCAAAGATCAGTCTTTTATGCCACAGACAATGCAACATATATATAACATCAAAATCCAATATAAAATATGGGGGGAAAACAACAAAAAGATTTAAAAAGGAGACATTTTTAGGGTTGATACCTGGAGAAGAGAGATTGCATAGGTAATGTAGTTCCTAATAAGACCTTGAGCAGTGATTCTGATTTCATTTTCATTGATGGGTTCTTCAGACCTTTTCTTCTCTACTCTTTGGTACCTGTCCATTTTCTTAAGGGTAAATTATGGTGAAAGGTAGGGGCTTTATGGGGATTTCAGTGTTGTGTTAGGGTTTTGGGTGGCAGGCAGGTAGAAGAAGAAGAAGAGAAAAGAACTCAACTTAACCCTTCAGAAGGAAAAAGAAAAAAGAGATAATAAGTGATTCTGTTCGGCCTGGGATTCGGAATAAAACCGGGCCGGACGGTCCGACCGGGTACCGGTGGTATGTCCGGTCCGGATAATATGGGAATTTCCATTTTTGATTTTGTTCAACAACCGGATAAAACGGGTTGGATCGGAAGATTGGGCCGAATTTGAATCGAGTTGGACCGGTTTTTATGTTTGGAAAATATTTAAAAAAAATATTTGAAGATTATAGGATTTCAACTAGGACCTTTTACTTCATTAAAAAAAGTTATTTTAGTCTTTCATTATTATGGCAAGATTTTTTACTGGTACATGTTTGACATATTTAATAATTATACCATAAAATAATAAAAAATACATAAAAAATACAATGAAATCAGCTGACCGATCCAACCGGTCAGGCTGCCGACTTGGACGGTTCAAGTCTCGGTTCAATTGCAAAAACCATGATGGAACTCCAAGACAGAAGCGGGGAACAAAAATCTTTGCTTTATATTGTATGTGGTCCGTGGGAAGGAAAACTACTAAGATCTGGTTTCTTTTTGACCCATTGTTGTCAAACGTGGCACTTCCATGACTTTTAACTCTTTAAGCAATGCTACTCACAAATAAAAAAATAATTGATAAAAAAGAATGTCCACAAGAATTTTGAAAGATCCAACAAAACAATTTTGCAATTTGCATGGCTTAAGTTAACCCTACCAGTGGCAATTAAAAGCTCAAATATATTTGACCCAAGAAAGATCAAAGCTAAAACTAATTAATGTAATCTCAACAACTTGCCTTTTGCTATTGATATGAGGCTCACTTGGACTACTAATATTTATTTTTACAAGACCAAAATCATAATCAATGTCCGACATGTAGAAAAAAAAAAAATCAATGTACATCTATATGTTGACTTATTGTTCCAAATGTGAAGATGGCTTTGAACAAAAAAATGTGAAGATGGCAAACGAATCTTATGGGCCTCATTTTGTATGACCATGACAATATCTTCTTACTCTGTCAAAATCTTGTTAAAATATATTCACTGCTTCACTCATATTTAGCCAATCCTTAAACAACAACTTAATTAGCTTATCTTCTTTTCCTACCTTAATTTAGCTTGAAAAAAAAAAAAAAATCTTTAGCTGTGATTAAGATTCAAGTTCAAAAGATGCTTTTAGGATAGAGATGTAATTTTCTATGACCTTTTATTTCAATTCGAATACTATGAATTGTTTAGGTTTAGGTAAAAGTAAGTATAACCCGTGAGGTGAAATTATGACTCTCAATCCATTGCATCTGAATCTGATCTTCGGTTAGAGCCCCAAAGTTGTTTAGATGGTAAAAGTTTCGTGAAAGATGAGACTAAAGTCGCTTAGCTCCTCAATCATGGCATGACAGCTTATCGCATTTTTGTTTTTATGTTTTACTGTGTTTCCTTAAGGCAGCAACGTTGTCACCTCTAAATATATAGAAATTAAAATTTGTAAATGATTAAAAAACATAAAACATAAATATAATGATCATTTGATAAATAAGTCAAGCAAACAAAGTGTTTGTTGGTGGATAATGGATCTAAGAATAGTGTTTTTCCCAAAGTTCCTAAATGCTCTCGTCTATCCATTCAAATAACAAAAAAACCAAGCATAAAATGACCCAAATATTCCTCCCCATTTGTCTTTGGATCAATGTGGTGAGATTTCTTAAATGGTTTTTTCGGTACTTTTACTTGTATATTTTAGATGGATAATGGATCCAGGAATAATGTTTTTCCCAAAGTTCCTAAATACCCTCGATTATCCATTAAGAAAAAAAAAAGCATAAAATGACCCAAATATCCCTCCCAATTTATTTTTGGATGATTGAATCAATGTAGTTAGATTTCTCAAATGTTTTTTTTGGTACTTTTATTTGTATATTTTAGATGGATAATGGATCAAAAATAATGTTTTTCCCAAAGTTTCTAAATGCCCTTGACTATCTATTCAAATAACCAAAAAATCAAACATAAAATGACCCAAATATCCCTTTCCATTTGTTCTTAGATCAATGTGGTGAGATTTCTCAAATGGTTTTTTTATACTTTTACTTGTATATATTTTAGATATTGTTACAATTATAGATTCTATTTTCAACCCTACTAGGAGTTAGGCAAGGATGAGATGGCTAATTGAGGGGAAAAAACTAGTAGTATCAATTATGAAGGCTAATTTTATTAATTTAATTATGGAGATTCATTAAAAATGCAACTTGTAAAGTGAATATGTGAAATTCTGGCAAAAAAAAAAAGAATATGTGAAATTAGAAATGAACATTATGAAGAATAATCATACATAATTATTTTTTTTGCTAGCTATAATTTAAATTATATAACTGACTATTTTTCTTTGATTTAAAGTTGGTGATTTACTGATTTATATGGTAGAATTGATTTATAGAATCTTTAGCTGATTTCTTTTAAAAAAAAATTAACCTGAAATTGGGAAAAAAAAAAAAGAATTGTAGATTTGCAGTTATTTTTTGGATACTGCATAGGTAAGAAGGAAGAACATCCACACGAGAGTCAAGACAGACACCAACCCGCGGGAAAACCAACGGTCAATAATTTATGGCATGTACTACAAAATCTGTAAAAATAAAAATAAAAACATTTTTAAAAAGTCATTCCTTGCACCACCTTTTGCCACGTGTTACTCCAACGGCCAGACCCTCCCTCCCTTCCATTTTACTTTCCATTTCTTTTTGTAATTTTTCGAACAAAAGACAACAAAAACACGCGTTCAATGCACTTCTATTACTAATTTTTTCCACTCCAATTCTTCTGCTCCAGAAACTCTTCCATTCTCTCTCCCTCTGTCTCTAAAAATCTTCGTCTCTTTGACTTTTTTTCTCCCCCTTTCTGAGGAAGTAGCCCGTCGTCGGTTCCGCCATGGACGCAGCAGCGCGGCCGCAGCTCGTCTACTCCGGAATCGACCCTGTCCGCTTCTCTTTCCCGCGCTCTAACAGAGTCTCTATTCGTACTCGAACCAGAAAAGTTCTCGCCGTAGCGACCGATCCTAAGCCCACTCGTAATGGACCTTCTCAGCCCTCTTCTTCAAAAAACAACATCAACGGCTCCTCCAAGTCCATCAACGGAGTTTCCACGGTAAAAAAATTACTAGTTTCTTATAACTGTTGACAAAGTTTTTTCTTTTCGGTGAAATCGGATTGATTTCATTAGTGAACGTTTGTTTGGCTGCTGAGAAAGTGAAGGAAAATGAGGAAGAAAATAATCATTTTTTTATTAAGTTTGTCTTATTAAAAGAGAATATTACAGTGCAAAAAAAAAAAACAGTGCAAAAAAAAGAGAATATTTGATGCAATCACAAGTTGCCACGTCATTCGAAATTAACATTTATTAATTAATTAACATATTTAAGTAAAATCTTTAATCTTTTTAATGAGGTGCCACGTCATCAAATATAAACTCCAATTTGAAATTGTCGAATCTTTTGTCTTGGCTGATGTTTTAGTACTTGTTTACTTATTGCTTTGATGATAATCGAACTAGCAGAGAATGGGAGATGTTTCAAAGGAAATACAAAAAATGAGGGCACAAATGGAAGAAGATGAACAGTTGGCTATACTAATGAGAGGACTCCGTGGCCAAAATTTGAAGGATTCACAGTTTGCTGATAACAACATTCAGCTTCGGCTTGTTGAGGTAAAAATGCAGTTTTTGTAGTATGTATGACATGTATATGTGAAGGTGAAGCTTAAATTCTATACGGTAGTTGTCTTAATGTGATGCTTTTAGTACATGGGGTAATAATAATACATTTCATTACAAAAAGTGGAATTTTTCAAAGGTTTTAGATGAGAATCTTCGGAATTTGTAGTTTCTAGTGCGCCTTTTCTTACTACATACTACATTGTTGGTTGGTCATGCTCATGTATCACTCATTTTCTTGTTACATAGGTTGATGAAAGCAGTGAGTTCTTACCTTTGGTGTATGATCCGGCTACCATCGCTGCATACTGGGGCAAACGGCCACGTGCTGTTGCCACTCGTATTATACAGTTACTATCTGTTGCTGGGGGTTTCCTCTCACGACTGGCAATGGATGTGATAAACAAGAAGGTCAAAGAGGTAAAAATACCTATGCTCTTCATCCTACTTCTGAGATATATTCATTCTGATGTCTGGATATGTGTCATAAATTTTTATCAATGGTACTGTCTCTCATTGATGTTCATCCATTGAACAATTTCAGCTTCCTTTTAGTGTGCATCTGTGTGTAGAACATTAAACATTAACTATGTGTGTCTTATTTTGGCATTTTGATATCTTCCTTTTAATTTATTCACATTTTATCATCAGAACGAAGTTGCTAGAGCTATCGAATTAAGGGAAATTGTAACCTCTTTGGGCCCAGCATATATAAAACTTGGGCAAGCATTGAGCATTCGACCAGATATACTTTCTCCTGCGGCAATGACTGAGCTGCAAAAGCTTTGTGATAAGGTAAGTTATCACCTAAGCATTTCTTTAGTTTTTCCCTTAGAAATAATAATATTGAACCAGATCTTCTTTCTCTATGCCACAAAATTTGTTCAAAAGATAATACATATCAGGAGTTAAGAAATCTATATGCCTACAATATTTGCTAAGGTGGTTACTACCAAGTCTGGTATTATAACTAACTTTTGTTTGATGATTTTTAAGGTTCCTTCATTTCCAGATGATGTAGCAATGGCTCTTATTGAAGAGGAACTTGGTCAGCCATGGCAAGAGATCTACTCTGAACTTTCTTCTTCACCAATAGCTGCTGGTAATCTCAGCTTTAATATATGTTGCAAACATACATTATGTATGTGTGTGCGTATCTGATTATATTATATGAATAACGTATGCTTATTATTATGTTTGGATATCTATGGCAGCATCTCTCGGACAGGTATATAAGGGACGCTTGAAAGAAAATGGAGATCTGGTGGCTGTCAAAGTGCAGAGGCCTTTTGTTCTTGAGACAGTGACTGTTGACTTGTACGTTATAAGGAACTTGGGTCTGTTTCTCCGGAAGTTTCCTCAGGTATATAATATAGCTCTTGCTGCTTAGCATTTTCTCAAAACCTTTTCCTTCTTATAAAGGGGCATCTACAGCATTGATATTTGTGGTATTGATCATTGACCATGCTTTGCCTACTTGCTTTTTCTTGTTCATTCCAGATCTCTGTAGATGTGGTTGGATTGGTTGATGAATGGGCAGCTCGGTTTTTTGAGGAGCTTGATTATGTTAATGAAGGTGAAAACGGAACACTCTTTGCTGAAATGTTGCGAAAGGACCTTCCACAGGTTGGTGTGGTTTTTTTTCCCCTAAGTTTGCACCTTTATCATGTCTGGGGAGTTACTCCTGATATCATTCCGATAAAAAGAAGTTTTTCTCTTTGTTATTGTTGTTGTTGTTCTTATTTAGTTTCTTATGAATATCTTAGAGAAATCAGTGGATGGTCATTTTTTTTTCAGGTTGTTATACCAAGGACCTACAACAAATATACCTCTAGAAAAGTCCTTACTACAGGATGGATAGAAGGAGAGAAGCTATCACAGAGTACAGAAAGTGATGTTGGGGAACTGGTCAATGTTGGAGTGATATGCTACCTAAAGCAGGTACTGTACTACATTGGTATGCACATCCTAGTTTATGCGTATGGAGTATGGAGCTATCATGAAGATTTCTTCTCTTTTGCCTTTTTGAGTAGATATTATCTTCAATTTGCAACTTGGATTTCATGTCAATTTTTCATGGATGTACTTTAAGTTACTTGCCATCACTTTTATGGTTAATGAGTGCTGAAATGTGATTAGTTGTCTTTGACAATTAACTATGTGATACTTCAATTTGTTAATGATGAAAAAGATAATAATGCTGGACTTGGTGGCAGAACTTTCACAGTACCATAGTGGCAGCAACAAGACTTTGCACAATACCATGGATATTTAGTCCTACCTGTTTCCATTGCTAATTTTAGCAGTCATAGAATTCATTGCTTTTGGACCTTGATAGATCTACTCATATTATGAATGCTTTGTGCCTTTCATGTGCACAAGTACAAACTACAATTACTCAGAATATGCCTTCCTTTCCTTTCTATCTTACCAATTGTTTGTGCACATGTAATTGGAACCAGAAGCTAGTGTCTATATCCACTACATACCAAGGTTTTTGTTTTTGTTTTTTTATTTTATTTTTATGTCAGACAAGCTCCTGAGTTTAGTATATATTTGTGTGACTTCTCCCAATTTTGTTTCAGTTGCTTGATACCGGAATTTTCCATGCTGATCCACATCCTGGAAATTTGATCCGCACTCCTGATGGGAAGCTAGCCATACTTGACTTTGGTAATAATATATTCTTAAGCTTACATTGCAAAAGATCGTCTTTCAACATGTTTAATTGCATCATATAGAACGAGTTACTTCTTTGTGAATTAGATCTGCGTCATTGCTTAATTCATGGTTGATGCAGTCATTTGAGATCTTTCCCTCCAATAATTATAGATTCCCTAGATTAATGTTCAGTCACGAATGCTTTATTTTTCCTATTTGTATCTTGTTCCAGTTGACTGGAAATTGTGTCTTTAAATTACAAGGGAAAAGCAGCTAGGCATTCTTTTATATAAGCTTGAGTCCTCAAGCAGTCCTTGCTTTCAGAAATAGATTCTAAAGAAAAGCAAAGGAATATCATGGTGGCTGCTGAGAACAAGCTTAATCCTTTTGTTTTAGTTTCTCTTTCTGGGGCCATTCATCAGATCTATTGTCCAATGCTTCTGCATTTCTTTAGGTCAAATGGAAAATTGATTTTCATAGTTGAGAATGTTGGAATTTGTGCTCAATGCCTTCTATCTTTAGATGCAAAATTTTTTGGTTTCCATGGAAAAGTCATCTGAGGACAGAGAAATTCTTGACTGATAGTGGCAATCAAAACAATGATAATAAGTCTGAAATCGCTGTAACTGAGCCTTAAGCCAAGCACCCGTAAGTGGCCTTCTGGATTTTAGAAGTCATACAGGTCTGTCTGCAGCACAACAGAATCATCTTTCTTTTAGGTATAAAAAGGATGATTGCCTAATGCCTAATTTCAGCCATGAAATTGTTGCTGCTTGTTCAAAACAATAAGCTAGACCAGCATTTCTTTTAATGAGCATCTGTAAATAGATATGCATATCTTAGCACTAAAATATATATTTTTTAATTTTATATGCAACTTATAAGGGGCAAGACATCTGGTTCAGCAAGCTGTAGAAAGTTCCTTTAGCTAATACAATATAATGAATTAGGATGAGCTCTGTTGAGTGATGTAACTATGATTGTTTTTCAACAATTATTGCAGTTCACTTCCTAAGCCATTGACATTATGTTGATCATGCATATATAAGTGATAATCTTTTACTATTAGATACTTTCTTTAGTAGATACTAAAATTTGCTTATGCTATAACAGGTCTTGTCACTAAATTAACTGATGATCAGAAGTATGGAATGATTGAAGCAATTGCCCATCTTATTCACAGGGACTATGCTGAAATAGTCAAAGATTTTGTTAAACTTGATTTTATTCCGGAGGGGGTTAATTTGGAACCCATCTTGCCTGTTCTAGCAAAGGTTTTTGATCAAGCACTTGAGGGTGGGGGTGCAAAAAACATCAACTTTCAGGATCTGGCAGCAGATTTGGCACAGATAACATTTGATTATCCGTTTAGGATACCTCCTTATTTTGCTCTTATAATTAGGGCAATAGGGGTTTTGGAAGGAATAGCTTTAGTGGGGAATCCTGATTTTGCTATTGTGGATGAGGCTTATCCATATATTGCCCAGGTATGAACATTCTGTTGCTGGAAATTGTATATAAGGTGAATTTTGTTTGTTGGTGTAAATTTGAAATATGCACAGGCCATTTTAATTTTAAATTTTGTGATGGCTAAATTGCTAATTCTAGTTTAACATCCCGACATATATCGGGTCAATGCTACTAGTTTTTTAAGGACTCTTATTGATTTAGTAGCATTGAAAATTTGTTTTTCTAGTTTACAAGAGAAACCCTGGAATTCACTTTCTCTTGCTCCAAAAACTGAAACTCTTTACTTGTATTGATTTCTTTGACTTATGAAGTCTGAATCTGATTGACTAGGTTTCTGCTGTTATGCTCAGTGTCTCTATGTAACTTAGTAGAAATTTCACTAAGAATACACTTTAAAACTTGTTTTTGTCATCGTGACAAATCATGTAAACAAAAAGTATCACATTACTTATGTTCTTTGGATATCTTGGTCCTACTCACATGCTGAAAAAACATAGTTTTCTATACCTTTAAGCTTAAAGGTAAAGAAAGGACAAAGTGAAGGCGAAAAATGACAATGGAGGAGGAGTTGAGTAATCTGCTTCCCATATGCTTTTGGGGCTTGATTTTATATAGGCTTGAATGGTGTAAAAAGAATCCTTGTGATCAATCCAAACACCAAAGTATTAGATGGGTTTGAAACTTTCTTGAGTTGAGCAAGATGGAAAAGTATTTTGCACATGGTGTTGTGAAAACCAATAAACATCTCATGACCCCATTTCTAAATTATGAGCAATTGATTCTTGGAATAGTTTGTGAAATGTGATTATATAACATCATTTCTTTATTCATTATTTCATTATATGGCTGCAAAGATTCTTAGTATTGCTGTTATGCTTTCTCTTAATAAATGGTCAATATATTCCATAGTATAGTCATATCCTTATATTTCTTCTATTTTCAGAGGCTCCTAACTGATGAATCCCCACGGTTGAGAAATGCTTTGCGTTACACGATATATGGGAAATCTGGTGTTTTTGATGCTGAAAGATTCATCGATGTCATGCAAGCCTTTGAGAATTTCATTACTGCAGCAAAAAGTGGAGGTGGAGAGGGTTTAAATGGGGATATGGCTGAACTCGGCATTCTACAAAATCAAGCAGATTTTACATTCCCTAGATTGCTACCGAGTGGATCTCAATCAACGCAGCCTATTCAAACAAGAGCAGCCTTAGCATTTCTGCTGTCTGAGAGAGGGAACTTTTTCCGAGAATTTCTTCTAGATGAGGTATTTTTAGATCTTATATTCTGATGAAAGAAAATATTGTTTGTTGGCCAAATAATAGTGCCTCTATTCCCGATTAAGGACAGTGCACATGCATATTCTTTTAAGCCTCTTCAATGCTACATTGCTTTTCATCTCTATGCGTGTCTGTGTGTGTATTTTTGCTAGAACATTTCTTTTCATATTATAGCCCTTTATTCTTACCTTGTTAAGAACAATTTACATCTACATTTTCCTGCTAGCACAGTCATAGCAAATAGGATCTCTTAGTGCCAATTTTTGGGCAGAAGGTGCCAAAACTCACGTCCTATTCTCCATTGACTTTCTTGCCATCTAGAAACCTACAAAATTATTACAAAAATAGTTCCATTTCCCAAATGATTTTATACTTGTAAAATGTTTCAATTCTTGAAATTTGCTTGAAATAATGGAACAAAACTTATTCTTTGCTAATTAGTAATCATTCTCTTTTAAATGGTTGCAAGTCTGCCCCTGTTCTACCCAGCTTCTCCTTTCTTTTTTGGGGTGTGGTTACAAAATTGCTTTAACCTTTTTCATTGTCTATACTGATTCTATATTTGATTTATACAATCTACTTATTACCTTTGCACTTTTCCAATTCTGCTCAATTCAAACAAAACTTGCACCTTCTTTGTTTTGGTGTGAGGATTAATTAGAATGATGCTCAAATGTCTTAAACTAATATTTCCTGGGTGCTGAGCAGATTGTAAAGGGTATTGATGCACTTACAAGGGAACAGTTGGTTCAAGTAATGTCAGTGTTGGGAGTCAGAAATGCTGCCCCTGTGTTTAGCATGGTTCCTACAGTTGGTCCCTTCAAGCCAGCAGGACTTTTGCCTTCAATAACTGAGGAGGACAGAATCATATTGAATAATGTCCAAAAAATTGTCGAGTTTTTAACAGCAGGAAGTTCACTATCAGCAACACCAAATCAGGTACTCCAAAGTTTCTCACTTTAAAAAGTTAAAACTACTAAAAGTAAGGAACTTCTCTTCTTTAGAGATTGTATTATCCATGTTTTATTAATATCCTTTATTTTGTTGACATCAATAGGGTGTAAATGCTGCTCAGGTTATCCGAGAGTTGCTTCCAGTGTTGCCGGGCATTTCAGCGACAGTCCTTCCTGAGGTGATCAGTCGATTATCATCTCGGGTATTAGCACGTTTAATTCGTGACACATTTTTGTAATCATTTTTTATATAGTTCAACTGCTTACAATTGTGTATAGGTCTGTACAGGGATATACATAATATCAAATGCAATATAATTACATATATATTTTGGCATTTTTACATCGATATACAAACAGATCTACTTGAAATATTCTTGTGTCAGTTCTTTGTGATGCTGTTCCACAAGAGATCCTTTTCCAGTTTCAGGCCACCGGCATATAAGGGAGCCATTTCTTAGTTGTTTTCCTTTTTCTATCAGATTCTTTGCCAAGTACAAGAACAGAAATTGTAACCAAAGAGAAGGTTCAGTTTATTTACTAGCTTTCAGGTGTTAGATATTTCAGTTTCAGGTTTCACTGTAGATAATAATAATTTATACATTATTATAAAGATTGTAGGTGTTTAATTTCCAAAATTTAGGCGAAAAGCAATTCACTTATCTTAAGGAATGCAGGAAAAGTGAGATACCAAATAAATAAAAATGTCTGACATAAGAAATCATGTTGAAGAGATGCCCTCCACCATGTGAAACATCAAGAGCAGAATAATATCTTAGTGATTTGGTTCCTTTTCATGGGGAAATTAATGTGGATGGATGAGACAGAATTTTTCAACCATATTTCTTCTACTTAGGTTCCAAGTAGAGTTTTTCTAAGTACAGATTCTGTTCTTTCAATTAACTAAAGAAAAATAATAGTATTATGATTTCAGAACAAATTGAAAAATCTCTACTATTATTATAATACTTTTGTAGGAATAGGATCCTTTGATCCATCTCTCCTTTTACCAACTTAGGAGAGAGACTAGTACAAAGTGTCATGATTTTTTTTTGTTATGTAGATCACAGATAATCGTACCCATTTAATTAATGACTAATTACTAACTACTCGTTTACTAATAAAACTTGGATTAATTAATGACTCATGCATGTTTGCAATGAATCTTGCTGCTTCAATATCTAATACAGGGATGTGCAAAACTTCAACAGGAATCTACACATATATTCGTCACTGATGTTAATGCAGGCAACATCATCGGCCATCGAACTTTACCAGTAATGGGAAACGAAGTCCACATCCAAATTTCTTGTAAATTGATGCGTTTGGAATCATTTTTGTCTTTTCCCACCAAAATTCCAAGTCCATTTATATTACGTATACCAAATTCAACTGGAACAATTACACATTTGGCTTAAATTAATAAGCCATGCAGATGCAATTGCAGAGCAGCAAGGGATCTTTGGCTGCACCAGCTATGGGGTTACAAGTTAGGTCTCATCACACTAAGGTGGCGTTTGGTTGGAAGGATCTCAGATTCCCAGTGGGAATCTTGGGTAGAGAATGAAAGATACCCACGTTTGGTTGGAGGGATCTGCTACTCGGGAATGTCACATTCCCACTGACGTGGGAATCTTTGTGGGAATGTTGCCAAAAAACATTCCCACCTAAACCTTAGGTATTATGAGATTCCGAGGCATCCTCCTACCCTTTTGGCATTGAACTGCCTATTATACCCCAACTTACTCATGGTTTATAACGCCTCTGCCCTTGCCTTTCTACTTAATTACAAAAACACCTAACGGGAAAATATAAAAGAGGGACTTCATTTTTTTTTTGCCATTTATCAAAATTTCCAAAACTTGAAACCCTAGAACCCGAGCCGTCAGTCGAAATCGGGCCAATAATCTGCATCGCCGGCGTCGTTTCTTGCTAAAATTGGCTGGGTTCATCTGCTCTTTCAGGTTAGTCAATTTATTTCTCGAAAAAATGCCATTATTTATGGTTTCGATTTTGGATTTTCGATTTTGCCTTGTGGTTTTCTTTGCTGGTAGATTTTTTAGGTTGATTTCAGTGAAGGCCATGGAAGAAGAGGAGCCTGATGAAGATGAAGCAGCTGAGGGAAGTGGAGATGATGCAAATGATGTGGAGGCACCCGAGGCACCAACAACTCCAATTGAAACCCCAGCTGTCCAAACAAATGTTGAAGTTGATTCATCTGGATCCAAACCACCAAGCAAAGAAGATCCAAGCAAAAGGAGTGTGACCAGCAAGAAGAAAAGAACACCTAAAAGTGGCAATGAAGGCTATACTGAGTTGTGTGCAGAGATTAATAACTACACCGATGCCTACAGAGAAAAGAATGAATCCCTCAAGACAATGGCTAAGTACTTTGATAGGGAGTATGAGGACAAGGACCTAAAGAGAGAGCTTGTGAATGAGTTGCTAAAATTTGCATGGCTTAACAGAAATGACATTTACAAGATTGCCCAGCATATCATCAAGGATGCAGTGAAGTTTGAGTTGTACTTTGCATTGCCAGAAGATTTGAAAGAAGATTTTGTCAAGGAGCAGATGAATGAGTGCAATCCCTACGTACCTAACTTTGATTTTGGGGCTAGTAATTAGTTGGTTAAGTCATTGGGGTGGTGACTTTGAATTTGGTACATTTACATTTCATTTTGGTAAATATTTTGGTACATATCTTGCTGATGAGTGCAAAGTGTTGCACAAAAACTATATTCATCAAGTTGCAGTATGTCTGACTTTGAATTTGACCATGAATTTAGTAGGTTCTCAAAATAGTATGATAATGGCCATTTTTTATTTTCTGTTTATTGTATGAACATGCCTTTTTAATTTGAAGAAATTCAAATTAAAATTTATTAGATACTCAGAATTCATATTTGCAATTTATATTCCCTTGTGTTTATATTGTAAATTTGATTTATTATGTCAAAAACTTATTATGTGCATATATCTTGTATTTAGTAAAAATCTCATACTTGGAAACTTTTTTCAATCTAATACATGAGGGTATTTTTGTACATTGGTTCGAGATGGGAATCTCAGATTCCCATATAAACCAAACATAAAAATCAAAAAAAGTGAAAATGTGAGATTGCTGGGAATGACACATATCCAGCAATATCACATTCCTGGGAATCACATTCCCACTGGGGATCCAAAATCCCTCCAACCAAACGACACCTAAGCTTTGATCATTTGATGTGGTTCCTTTGGCATAAAAAAAAATCACTTTCCGCCTTAAGACTCTACTACTACTTCATGGAATTCTGACAAAAGATACCCAAAAATGGAGAATATCATGTTTTAGAAAAATGGAAATTATGGCTGGTTCGCAGCCATGCATCTCATCAAAAAAACATCAGCATCTTTAATTGTGGCTATCTTGACTTCTCTTATTTTCACACATACAGCAACCAAATGTATAGTAAATTAGTAATTAAATTAACCAAAAAACCATGCAAGTTAACTTGACAAATAAGTTTCATTTTCATGTACTTTGGCTTAATAGTTAATACCCAAACTTCAACTATAATCTTTACACCCACACCAGTAGTATGAGATGGAAATAATGGTAGATCATGCTTCTTATTGTAGAGTATGTCGACATCAGAATACAAGAAAAGTTGCTGAATATCAACTATTTGCAAATTTGGTTTTTCATTTTTGTTTCTGTTTTTGGCTACAGACTTGGAAAACTTGGTTAATTCTATGGAACTTATTATACTGTTTCTAGTCCTAGTTAGCAGGAAGTATATTTTGAGATAAGGCCGGTTTTGATGACTGTGTTTTAGTATCTTTCCCTTTCCATTAGAACTTGAAATGAAAGGGAATTGTTCCATTTGCCCATATCTCCAATGGTATGGCAAATGCATGCAAATAGTATCCAATTGCATGTGGAATCCACTTGATCTATTTCCTTCTCTCCTGCACATCTTATGGCTAATTGCTATAGAATCTTGCAAATGGTATTTATAGTACTACGTGTATTGATGCCCTTCTGTCATATGTATACGTATAACATATATTTATATGTACACACAAACTCATTCTTTAGCATTTTTCGGGTAGGCTAAGACGGTTACTTTACTTAACAGTAAGATTCCATCAAATTGTAGTTAATTTGTGCAATGTATGTCATCAAATTCCCCTTCAACTATAAATAGAGCCACTCTCCAGCTTCTTTGGTAAGGTTAATCAAGTATCTCCTCAAGTTTCGGGCGATAAACACTTTCTGTTTGATTCTATATTTGTCTCAGCAGGCTTTGTCCAAAGTTAGAACCAAATATGTTTGGAAAGCTATGGAAATCAATGGCAAAACTGCCATGCCCTGAATCAAATTGTCTGTCTCACCAAGTGGCAAGTGAGACAGTCCATGGTGCAAACTTGGCCTTGACACAGGTTAAGTGTGATGCTTGTATAGAGGAAAATGAAGTGTGTAAATGTGATCTTGTAAAGGGCAAAGATGTGGATCAACAAGCAGAAGCCAATAGCTCTTTTCTTCATGCTGTCTTGAATATGATTGGAATGCTCATTGGTAAGCTTTGCTAAAATTATCTGCATGTTTTTCCTTCTTCAATCCATGCAAAATTTGTAGGAACATGACTTATCCAAATTAACTCCTTTTGCATTCATTTTTCAACTTGCTTTTGATATATAGAAAGAATCTCCTTTTGCAATATTCCAATTTTGTTCATGTAATAACATTTTCTAGTTCACATGTAAATAAAACAGGTCTTGGCCAGTTATCAACCCCATATGCTCTAGAAAATGGAGGATGGGCTTCTGTTTTCCTGCTCATAGGACTTGGCATAATATGCGCCTACAGTTCCCATTTGCTTGGCAAATGTCTTGAGAGGAATCCCAAATCCCAAAGCTATGCTGATATTGGAGAGAATGCATTTGGAAGAAAAGGAAGAATCATAGCAGCAACCTTTATCTACTTGGAAATCTTCATGGCCCTTGTGTCTTACACCATTTCACTCCATGACAATCTAATCACAGTGTTCTCAGGGACACAATTTAAGTTACCAGGGGCTAATCTATCTACTTCTCAGCTGATAACTGCAATTGCTGTCTTGATAGCACTTCCAAGTCTGTGGTTAAGAGATCTTTCTTCCATATCTTTCCTTTCATCGGGCGGTATCCTTATGTCACTCCTTATCTTCACATCAGTGGTCTGCACTGCTATCTTTGGAGGTGTTAAGGCTAATCAAACCATACCAGTGCTAAATATGGAAAAGATTCCTGCCATTTCTGGCCTTTACATCTTCAGTTATGCTGGCCATATTGTTTTCCCAAACTTATACAAAGCCATGAAAGATCCTTCCAAGTTTACCAAGGTAAATAGCTCCTTAAATACTAACCCTTTTCTATTAGGAACATTTTGTGGAATCTGCACCATGTCTTTTTCCAAACTGTCACTTTTTTGTTTCATCAGCAATTCAGCATATAAGTATCTGCTTACGTTTTGGTGATTCCTTGATTCCATACTCAAAGTTGAAGTGGAATCTAAGAATCAATTTTTTATTCATATTGCATATCTGCAAAATGAATATTGTAACTAACCAACTTATATTCCTCAACTTGATTCCAGGTATCAATTGTGAGCTTTGCATCAGTCACAGCACTTTACACTGCTCTAGCATTCCTAGGAGCCAAGTTGTTTGGGCCACAAGTCAACGCTCAAATCACTCTCAGCATGCCTCCACACCATTTTGTCACCAAAATTGCATTGTGGGCAACTGTACTAACTCCCATGACCAAATATGCACTTGAGTTTGCACCCTTTGCCATTCAGCTTGAACATAACTTACCCAATTCTCTGACTTCTCGGACGAAGTTGCTGATAAGAGGCGGTGTAGGCTCCATTCTGCTTCTAATCATTCTAACCCTTGCTCTTTCTGTTCCGTTTTTCGAGCACGTTCTTAGCCTCACCGGTTCCCTTGTAAGCGTCTGTATTTGCATGATTTTACCCTCTGCCTTCTACATCAAGATTTCTTGGCCTCAGATATCCAAAAGTCTTCTCATTCTTAACCTCTCCCTCATTGCTTTTGGTTCACTACTTGGGGTACTTGGAACCATTTCATCAACAAAGTTACTAATCAAAAGCCTCCTTCGAGCTCACTCAACTTGACAGACCAAATCCTGCTTGTGGCCTTCATTTCCAGCTTCTCACTGTCACTTAATATGGAAAAATAGTTATGTCCTTAAATCAAGAGTATGATGGATGAGTTACTTAGCGGAAAAGTAAATTAAAAGCCCAAGAAGACTGCTATTATTTCATTGTGTTGCATGTCTTCTACTATTTATTATCAAAGTTGTTAGTATTTTGACATCACACAGTTGAAGTGATGATGACTGCCTAAACTCCTCTTTGTATGTTGAAATTCATAATACAAACACCAATACTTCCACCTATATACTTCTCGTTTTGCTAATCATATCTGCCTCAAAAGGAATATTTCTCACATGTATTACAGAATTTCATTTCTAAATTTTCCTCCTAATCTCTTTTTATTCAATCTAAACTAAGCTCATTACAAGAGAATAGAATCCAATCTTCATCTTGTTTTTTTTCCCTTTTTTTTTTTGAAAAAAAAGTTTAGGAGCAGGATAAGTTATCCTATCTCCAGGGCTAGGGCAAGCCGGGGGGTTTGTAGATTACTATCTTATCTTACTACCGTATAAAAGTACGAACTCAAAAATCTTAATTAGTCAATTACTAAAATACCTTTAATATTATAGTATAATAATTTTTTTAAATAAGTATTATCTTTAGTCATTCAACTTTTTTATTAATTAGGAAGAGATATTGTAAATCCAATATAACTTTTTTAAATTATGGAAAGATATTAATAATATGCTATAATTGTAATTAATAATTTACTTATATATATGTTTATACCTCAATTTACAATTGAGGGTAAATTGATCTTCACATAAATATTATTAAGATGTGTGGTCGAGATTTAATTAAAAATCCTGAAGAAATTTAGTTTCTGCATCACCCTAGTTCTGATAGAATTAGAAAAATCTTGTAATTAATTAATAAGGTTATTTATTAAATAATAATTATTTTTCAGAATAATTATTATTAATATTCCCCTCTATGCCGCCCCTACCTAGGGAAGTGGCATAATAGGTCATATAAGGAGGCAGTTTCCTTTAATGCTGCTGTTAGTTAGGGAGGCAAGCAATAAAAAGGGAAGTTGTTTACCATCTAACCATGAGATGGAAAATATCTCATGGACTCACATAATAAGGCCCAAAGTCGTCTCCCATGTAGAGGAGAGGCCGCCCTCTTCCCTCAGGAGAGTTATTTCTCTCTTCCTGCAGGAAGGAGGCAGAGAGCTAAAGTTTGTCAGCAAAAGAAACAACTATCTACGTGAGAGAGGCATGGGATTTTCAACCTCACACCTCCTCAACATAGTCGACCAAACATAAGGAAGAAATCGCCTAGCCCTTTCCCTCTCCTCGGGAGGCAAAACTACAACTTTGCATTTTGTTCAATTAAGGACAAAATGGTAAAATTGATTAATTAAGGAGGCTAGAAGCTGCGATTTCAACAAGGGAGCATACCATGATGATCCTTGAGCCATGTAGATCATCTTGGTAAAATTTCACCTTATTCTGATATCGGTATAAAAACTTATGCACGATTTTCAGTTAAAGACAATTTGGGGAGTGAAACCAAGTTCACCATGAAGGAGAGCTCGAATTCACTTGGAATTTTTTCCATAGTCTTATGGAGATAATCTAAGCCTACTGGTGAAATTATGGCTTATTCTGACTTCGTTTGCAACTTTGCATTCTTTTCAGTTAAGGACAAGTGGCTTTGTCACCTCGGTTTAAGCCATTTTCTTAACTAAGTGCTATTTTCATGATTTGAAGAGCAAAATATGACTAATTATGGAGGATTTCGTGGCCTTAATGTTAAAAGTCCAAGTCATGATGTCAGAAGGCCACTTCTTTGTCTAATTAGTTGATTTCAACACAAAGGAATCAACGAAGGCATGCTGAAGTGTGATAAGAAGGAGGAGGAACCGTTCATCACCCATCCAGAGGAAGATTTCCATCTCCCATCCAGAGGGATGACGCCTTGGAATCCTCTTTTTCCATCTTCCCAGTAGTTGGAAGCAATCAGAAGAAGAAGGAAGCTTCACTGCACCTTCCTGGAAGCTATCATCTACTAAGGAGGAGGAATTCGCCTTCTTCAGCAAGTCAGGCCCATGCCGCCCCCTATATAAAGGGATCAATCCCAGAGATTTAAACAAATATCACTCATCTCACAAACCATCTCCTAGAGATATCACTCATCTCAAAAACCAGCTCCTGAAGCTACAAACTTGCTTCGCGCAAAAAACCAAGCTCCGTGCTAATTTTCTCTCAAAAGCTCCGCGCTTTTTCTCTTGTTCATCACGAGTTCTTACTCGTTCTTCAATAGTTTCCTTTTCTAGATCTTGTCTCCGGACACCCAAACACTCTTTTAGTGTTTTTCCCTTGTTTCAATCTTGTCTCCAGACATAAAAACACTGTACACGTGTTTCTCTCTCAGTAATAACAATCAATTTGTTATTTTCTCTCAATCTCAATCAAGAACAGATCTCGCAGACGCCAATTCAGGAAGACATGTTGTTGTGGATCCAATGATTTAAATGCTCCGGTGTGACTTTGATCCAGTCCCCACAAATCGCTCTGATCTTTCAATCTGCTGCTCCGCGCACCAGATCCAGTTTTTACATCCTCTTTGTCAATTTCAGCAAATTGATTGGCACGCCCCTATGCTGTCATAAAGAATTCTCCGCGAAAACTCTAGCAAGAGATTTTTGGCGCAACAATATACTATATATTATTTTTAGTTACTAGGGAAATTACTAAAACGCCAAATTGAGAATTAATGTGGTGCTACCTTTTGGCTTTTTTGGTCTTTTCTCACTTTTCGGATGACTAAAAAGCCCCTCCATGAGTTTCCCCTCTTTCTTTTCCTGCTACCTTTTTTTGTAATTACTCATTCCCCTTCCTTAATTGCTTTTAATTAATGCCCCCCCCTTTCTTTTTTCCTCTCATCAACTCAGCTGCTTCCTTTCAACTTCTCATTGCTGATCAATCTTCAGGTTTTCCAAAAATCAAACATTTCATTACTCCCCTCTTTTCACCTTCACATCTCTTTCCTTTTTCTTCTCCTTCCCCATCTCTTCACCATAGACCGTTCAATGTTTTTCCATTCTGAATTAAATCATCCTTTCTTCAATGAGTCTATTATTATCCAATTAACACCATATTCTATTACATCTTTGCACTTCCTATTACTTACAAATAAAAGCATGTTCTTTGACCTTCTTAGTTTTGCATGTCTAAAAAGTTAGCTTACAAAGATTTATGGCAATAGCAAGAGACAATATTAAAACTAATCCATTTAAATTGCATTTTTACTGCAACTTTATATAATTCAATCAATTAATCAAGTACCACTCTAGAACAAAGAATGTCTATGGATCTTATATAATTTATTATATTAATATCCTTATTCAATCAGTTAATCAATCACCACTCTAAAAAAAAGAATGCCCGTAGCGCTAGCGTGGGCTAATATGACTTGTTTATATTAAACTCTACTTGAATAACATTCTCTCTCCATCTATAAAGATTGATAATCTATATCTATATCTATATCTATATCTATATCTATATCTATATCTTTTGAGCAAATTCGAAATTTCATTATAATCAAAAGTCAGGATTACAAACGTGCAGAAGTTCTCCACACCAAGCAATATAAGCTCCAATTTCACAATTCAATTTTGCTAAGTTATGAGCAAACATATTTGCGTTTCCATTTACATAATTAAAAGAATAAAAATTGAAAGAAGACCCTAACAATCTAATTTGATGAATTAAGTTGCCCCCCTCCCAAAGAACAATACCTGATCGATTAATCTCCTAGATTGCTAGTGAGGAATCACTCTCTAATTGACAAGAGTGTAAGTCAAAAACTCGAGCTAAGATCAAACCAAATCGAATTGCAAACACTTCTGCAAACAAAGGATTCGGGACATTACCAATCCTTGCAACAGCTGATGCCACTACCAGGCCTTGTCATAATTATTTCTAGATTATAAAATTTTTAATTTATAGGTTAATATTTGATGCACCGACGTGTATTGTTTCTATACACCGTTAGTCCATCACGATATGCCGCTTCATTAAGAGATAAAATTCAAGGATAATTATTTGATAACTGATAGTGTAAATTTTGGACTCCACAAGCGGGTGAGGAGTTGACACATGTCCATTTTCTGAATTAATTTTATTTTTAAAATTCAAAACTATTCCCTAAAGTACACATGTCAAAACCCCGCATGTGTAGTCTGCTAAACTCCACTGACAGTGTATTGTATAATTTTCCAAAATTCAAAATTTACAAGTCCTTATAAATAAATATTGTATATTTTATTTAACAGTAATTATGTTGAAAAATTATCAAAATCAATTTTCTTTCTGCAATCCTCCTCTCCCTTTGCATCTCCATCGTCTCCCCCAAACTCTCTTTTCTCAAAATTTTATTCAAACCTTTCACAATTAAAACAAAATTGCTACGTGGCTATGCCAAACAATGAATATTATCAGCATTCATCTCGATATCTCCTCGGCCTCTAATCAAGCTTTTTTTTTTTCCTCTCTTTTGGCATGAAATAAAGATTAACCAGCTTCAACATAGAAATTGAAAGAAAGTGTAAGAAACTAATTTGAGGGACTATTAATGACACTATTTATTACCAAAATAGGGCATGGGGAAAGAAAGTATAAGAAACTAATTGAGGGACTTATCGGTAATCCGCCAAGTCAGAAAAGACAAAAAAGACAAGATACTGACTCCTCATTAATCCTGGTTTGGAGTCTTTAGTAATTTCATTAATATCTCAAATAAGGTTTAGTATATAAAATTTTTTAGGACTTTATTCTTCCTTTTGATATAGCCTTAAAAATCACATTCAAGCTCAAAATTAAGTTACTAATTAATGGTACATAGCTTTCGTAAAAAAAAAAAAGTACGTTGCTGTAGCTGATAAGCCTAATACAGAAATAATGAGTAAAAACTGAAATTTTTATTGTCATACTTACTTTCTATTGATTTCTTTGTAATCAAACATAATAAGTGCATAATCTTAAGAAAAGACTCACTTTCACATTATGATATAGTCACACACGTGAATATTTCTAAGATCAATGGATAACATTAATTTGTCGCTCCTTTAGAAAAATGGTAAATTTACCAAAAACATGTTTCCAGTCCAATACACCCTCCCTCCAATATTTTCCAATAATAGCTTGGATTATTGACAAGTGTCTAGTTATTTTTTAATGGACAAGATCAAAAGTTAGATTTTTTTAATTGGAGTTGCCCTTGCACCGTGAACTTCCCACCCTTCTTCTACCTTATGATAACAATGGCAGACTAAAAAAAACCATGGGCATGCTAAATTTTTGCTTCACCAAGTATTGCTTGAACTCATTCTCTAGATAATAAAAATAGGCATCGAGCGGTGGATTCTTGTTTTTTAAGTTCAATTTGAATCAACGAATCAATCTTATAATCTCTGTAATTTTTTTTAATGTTAAAAAAAATCTTTGTAATTTTTTATTTGTGACCTTATCACAAACCATCAATCGTTTTTCACTGTTTATTCTCCTTCTTCCCTTACCTCCCCCAATTGCATACATAAAAAGCATATTGGTCATGATTTATGTTAACCAGTGTTGATGGAACCGGACCGGCCGGTTGAACTGGAAATCGGTCATGAATTCGGTTCCGTCATATGTATAAAACTGCCGGTCAACAACCGCTTAAACCAGACGGTTTGAACCGAAAATTGGATCGGATTGAGCCGGAAAACGGATTTGTACAATATTTTAATATAAAACATATTTTTTAAAATAATTTAAATTTTAAAATAGTAGATTTTAGCAAAACGATTGGACTGGTGGTTGAACCTGTCGGACCGATTGAACCGTGAACCGACAATGAATCCGGTTCGCCTTCCGGTCTGGTTTTCTTAACATTGATGTTAACAAGCCATCCTTACAAACACCAAAGCCAAGCCAAGTTTAGGTTGATTTGAACCTACGACAAATCTACAATATTTACTCCAAGGATGATCTTAATTAATAGATTCAACCTAGCTAAAAATGAAAAATCACTGGTGGCGTATGGGGTTGATTAACATAATGGAAGCAGTGGCAAAGACGATGAAAGATTGAAGGCAAAGAATGGTGTTTTTTTTTTTTTGCCAGAAAGAATGGTGTTGAAGATTGAGAAAAGAGGGGAACGCGGTAGCGGCAGTGTTGATAGAACCGGACCGACCGGTTGAACCAGGAACCGGTCATGAATTTGATTCCGTCATATGTATAAAACCGCCAGTCAACAACCGCTTAAACCGGACGGTTGAACCGGAAACTGGACCGGGCATATTTTTTAAAATAATTTAAATTTAAAAATAATTGTTTTTAATGGTTTTTAGCAAAACGATTGGATCGGTGGCTGAACCGGTAGAACCACGAACCGACAATGAAGCTGGTTCGCCTTCCAGTCCGGTTTTCTCAACATTGGGTAGCGGTATCAAAAAAGGAAAAGAGAAGGGAACGGGGCTGGATTAGATGTATCAGCAACCTAAATCCCAAAAATCTATGTTTTGACCTAAATTCATTAGCCACTTGTCAGGAATCCAAGTTAGTATTGGAAAATATTGGATGGGGATGGTATTGGACCGGAGCCGGACTCATGAAAGAGGAGAAATAAAAGGCTCAATCAAAGTTTGAAAATAATTTGAGATGGGTAGAAGGCAATCTTCCCCACTGGAACTGTAAATAAAGTTATATATTTTTTTTTATATTTTCCAAATATGAATAATAATACTATTAATAAGAAGTATGTAATATTGCAAGCATAACTTTTTTTGGTAAATTTTGATCCTTGAGCTTTAAATTTTGACACTTAACTACTGTTAAAGATTTGATAACGGAAACTAAACTTAGTCTCAAAATTTAAACTTTAAGTTCATATTTGTTCCACTCAAAACCAAATGGTATATATATGTAATTTACCCTTTTTAAAGTATAAATAATGTTTTAAAATTAAATTATTAAGAAACCTTAAAAGTATGAGAGTATTTTATTGAGGTTTTTTTAAGGGGTATAAGTAAAATTAGAAAGCAAATAAGCCAAGAACCAAAATTAGAAAGCATAGCCTTTTACAATTGCCCGCAGAGCATATCAAAGATGGAATTATCCAACAAAACTTTGAAGATGATCAAAGGAGAAAGTCGGGGTGTGAAAGTATGAAGTGGAAGGAAACATAGTAGGAAAGTCCACCAGAAGATGATCTAATGCACATATTTTCCCTAATAAACAATGAGGAAGATGTAATGACGCAATTGACACAACATAGCAATCAATTTGACAATCAAACCAAAATTACATAGAAAGATTATCAAAATTTCATAGTGTGGTTACCAAAATTTCACATAGAGGTTATCAAAACTTCATAGTGTAGTTATCAAAATTTCATACAGAGATTACCAAAATTTCATAAAAAGGTTACCAAAATTTCTTAGGGATGTTAATAAAATTTCATATGAAAGTTAACAAAATTACATAGGGAGGGAGGTTACCAAAATTTGTGCTTATCAAAACTTCCTAGGGAGGTTAACAAAATTTAATAGGTAGGTTATGAAAATTTTATGGAGAAGTTATCGAAAATACATAGAGAAGATATCACAATTTCATTCTCATAGGAAGGTTATCGAAATTTCATGATGTGGTTATCAAAATTTTCATATGCGGTTACCAATTTTAATTAGTGTGATTATTAAAATTTTATAGGCAGATTATCAAAATTTCACACTGAGGTTATCGAAATTTCATTGTGTGGTTACCAAAATTACACAGTGTGGTTATCATATTTTCATAGGGAGGTTATCGAAATTTCATAATGAGGTTATCAAATTTTCAAAATGTGGTTATCAATATTTCTACATTGTAGCATGAAAACAACTACCAAAATGACATACAAATATATTGAAAAATTAGTATAAATTAGGTTTTCTTCATTACATTTAAATAGAGTTTACTGTAAAGTGGACTCACCAAATAAAGCATTCTAAGAAGGCTAAAACCTCAATTTCTCGATTTAGCACGTTAAAGTGCCAAACGTTGTTCTAAAAAAAAGGAACTTTCTTCAAAACCTAAGACTTGAACTCCACGCTTTTGCGTGTTTGTGCGCAGAACATTGTTCTTGAGAAAATTTTAATTCCGAAGGCATTATTTGTGTAACAAACGCTCATATGTCATGTTTCGGAGTTAGTAGAGCTCATTGGAAAGTGGCTTGCCAAACAAAGTTTTCTTCAAACCTAAAACCTCAACTTCACAATTTTGTGCGTTTTTGCGCGAAACATTATTTATTTGAAAATGATTAGAACTGCTTTCTTTTTTGTGAAACCAATACTTTAATGTCATGTATCGAAATCAATAGAGCTTATTGGAAAATTGGCTCGCCAAACAAAGATTTTTTTTAAAACCTAAAACCTCAACTTCATGGTTTACGAACAAATAAAACTCTCAAATGTCGTGTCTCGAACTGAGTAGAACTTATTGGAAACTAAGCTTACCAAATAAATTTTTTTTAAGAAGACAAAAACATCAACTTCACGATTTTTAGCGTTTTCACGCAAAACATTGTTCTTGAGAAAACACTCATTCCAAATGTCTTTTTTTTTTTTTCCTGTGAAACCAACACTCAAATGTCGTTTTTCAGAATAATTTGACAAATGATATAATGAATGCTTTTAAATTTGTTGGTACATATATAACTTTTTTAATAACCGTTATAGCTTTTTCAGTAACTAGAGTATTGTAAATTTGATAACCTCATTTATTGATTAAATTGTTACCAAAATTACTTATCATTAGATGTTATTGGATTTGTTGGTGTAAAGCATTTTCCATAACTACATAGCTTTTTTGGTAGCTGTGTATTATAAATTTGATTGCATCAAAATTTACTAGATTTGTTGTTTCACGTATAGTTTTTGATAATATATATAACTTTTCAATAACAAATTACTCTAAATTTGATAACTTTTATTATTATTGATAAAATGAGTAACAAAATTTACTTATAAAGAAAAATTGATGAGTTTATTCCCAATAATTTTTAGGAATTTGGGCAAATTTAATCTTTTCAAAATTAATAAAAATATTAGATTACGCAACATATAACTTAAAATCAGTTTCCATCAAATTTTAATCTCACGTGTGAAACACATGGCAAAATACTAGTTATATATAAAAGCATAAATTTTTTAAATTTTTTGATTGGAAAAATTTTACTCCTCGGTTCAAAATAAGTGGAACAATTAAAATATCGCACATATTAAGATAATGATTAATTCATCTTAAATTTAGTTAGAAAATACTTGAAATGACCAAAACACCCCAACTTTTCATTTAGCTAATTGTTCAATAGGTCCTAACATATGAAAAAATGCTACGTTATTGTAAGAAGAATAACATAGTATGAGAATTTTGTATCATATACTACGTCATTGAATTTATTTGGATTGATACGATCTTCTATAGGTGCTTGGCTTATGGGTTTTAAGCTACACTTGGGGGTGTGTTCTAATATGGAAGCTGAATTACAAGCCATTCCGAGAGGTTTGCAGGTGGCATGGGATTGTGGTTATAGGGTGATAATATGTTAGTCGTATGCCCTTGGGGCGATTGATCTAATATAGAAAGGTGATATGGAGTCTCATCCGCTTGGCTATCTTATTGCTGATATCTGATGTCTGTTAAACAGAGAATGGAGGTGTACTTTGCAGGATACTTATTGTTGTAGAAATTTCCTGCAGAAAATAGTTAGTATATAAATTGAAAAATGATCACAACTTGAGTCGTGGGTTAGGCTGCCCTTAAAGAGTATTTTCGGCCTTCCAACGGTGCAAGAAGTGTTTGCCGACTACTCCCAGGATAAAACAGGTCCTCAACTTCAGTTGCACCAAAGAAGCAGGATCTCAGGAACAAAGAGAGAACAAAGAACGCAGCAGATGAAAAGAGGAAGAGAGGAGATAAAGATTATTACTTTGAGGTGTATTTGCAAGTCTAGTATAACAGGGTATTTATAGGGGAGAAAAGTGGATTGGTTGAGATTTTAGAGCTGCAAAATACGAGATAGTGGGGATCAAAATCATAACGTTGAAGCCTCAAAAATAGGAAAATCATGTTAACGTTATAACCACTTTGGACTTGGTCAACAAAATCTGCAGAATTTGATTTCAAGCTTTATACGTCTTTTGAAATATCCAAATATATTCATTATATTTCTAACACTTATCGGGAAGGTAAATTTTTTGCTGATTGGTTAGCGAATGTCGTGTGAATTGGATGATGATTTCGAGTTGCTTCCTAATCCACCTGATACTATAGGAAATTGTTTGATGCTGATGCTAGAGATGTTTCTTTCCCCGTGGTTTTCAAATTTTTAAAAAGTTACTAACTACTTTAGTCTGTATTCTAATTAGAGTTATAAGAAAACATGACTGCTTCTGGAATTTCACCTGATGTTGCAACTCTTAATTCCATCATTGATATTTGATGCAAGGGAAGACAGGGAAGGCATTTGAAGTCTTGGAATTGATGACTCATAAAGGTATGAAACCAGATGTCATCACCTATAATTGTATAATCCAAGGATTTTGTCATTCAAGTCAATGGAAAGAAGTGAAAAGCTTGTTTGACAGAATGGTGGATGAAGGAGTGCAACCGGATATGGTAACTTTCAGCTCCATAATTGATGCTCTTTGCAAGGAAAGGAGAACTGAAGAGGCAATTGATGTATTCAATCTAATGGCTGGAAGAGGTATGAAACCTAATGTCATCACATATAGTTCTATAATCCACGGCTTTTTTCGTTCAGGTCAATGGAAAGTGGCAATGAGCTTTTTGGACAGAATGATAAATGAAGGAGTGCAGCCAGATGTCATAACTTTCAACTCTATAATTGATGCTCTTTGCAAGGAAAAGTTAGCTGAAGAAGCCATCGAGGTTTTGGATTTAATGGCTGAAAAAGGTGTGAAACCTGACATTGTAACTTACAACTGTTTAATACAAGGATTATGCCTATCAGGGCAATGGGAAAAAGCTACAAGCCTTTTAGTAGAATGTTCGCTGAAGATATAAATCCTAACACAGTTACTTTAAACTCTATAATGGATGCTCTTTGTAAACAAGGAATGATGGAGAAAGCTGAAGATGCACTTCATCTTATGAATAAAAAGGAGCAAAGCCTAACGAGATTACTTACACGACAATGATTAATGTTGGGAGGCCCTGCAATAATATGTACGCGGAAGCAAACAATACCAACACCCACAAACTACCAACTAGCAGCAATATTCAAACCAATGATCCAAAGCAGTCAAAATAAATTAACCAATCCACCAAGCAAATATATCTCAACCAAGCAAGCAGAAATCTGAACCGACAACAATCAAGAAAATAAAGAACACAATATTTACGTGGAAAACCCTTCAGTGTGAAGGGAAAAACCACGGGGCAAAACCGGATAAAAAATCCACTATGAGAAATAAGTGATTACAAGAGTTCAAGCTTAAGCTTAATGGCCAATTCCTAAGCACCAACAAATTGGAACTAAAATACAAAGATTTACCTTTTTGGATCCCCAAGAATCAACCCCCAAAGAGAACCCAATATGTTGTCCACTTATCTCTCTCCCCTTGCACTCTCTATGGAGCAAGATTCAAGTAGTCTTCACCACACCACACCCCTTGCAAGCTTCTTGCAAAGAACCCAAAGAAAACAAAGAGCAAAAATGAAGGCTCACTTGTTCATCACCGTCATGCGTGGCGCCGCTCACTTTGGCTTTTCAATTGCCAAATCCCAATTGCAACTCACGGGTTGCCAAAAACAAAGAAAAAGATGAAACCCTTTTTCTTGATCAATCATGGCCATTGGATGGTTTCAATAAATCTTGGCCATCCATTTTCATTAAAGCCACATGGGCCACCATGAGCCCAAATGCCATGCTAAATGGGGTTGGACCCATATTGGCTATAAGCCCAACAATCTCCCCCTCCAACCCCATACGGCGGAGATGTGTCACACAACCTGCTTCACTTGAAGTTTGCCCTAGCCAAGGTATCCATCCCGGCCAAGTTGCTGCACAACTCAAGATTCTCCTTGGGAACCACTTTGGTTAGCATGTCCGCAACATTCTTATCTGTGTGAATCTTCTTCAACTGCAATTCTTTATCTTTCGTTGCCATACGCAACCAATGGTACCAAACATCAATGTGCTTTGTCCTAGCATGGTACATGGTATTCTTACTCAAATCCAAAGCACTCTGACTATCACAAAATACCACATACTCTTTCTGACTTAAACCTAATTCATGAAGAAATATTTTCATCCAAAGCATTTCCTTACCTGCTTCGGTAGCTGCAATATATTCAGCCTCTATTGTCGACAAGACAACACACTTCTGCAATTTAGACTGCCAAGAAACAGCTCCCCCCGCAAAAGTAAAAATGTAACCTGAAGTAGATTTTCTACTATCAAGATCACTCGCCATGTCTGCATCAGTAAACCCTTCAAGAATTGTCTGTGAAGTCCCATAACTCAAGCACATCTTTGAAGTACCTCTCAAGTATCTGAAAATCCACTTTACCGCTTCCCAGTGTACCTTTCCCGGATCGGAAAGAAATATGCTCACTGCACTAACTGCATGAGCTATGTCAGGTTGTGTACAAACCATGAGATACATCAATGAACCCACTGCAGAGGAATAGGGAATGACCGACATCTCATCTTTCTCTTTCTCACTCACAGGACAAGATTTCTTGGTCAACTTGAAATGATTAGCAAGTGGTGTGCTAACTGACTTAGCATCCTGCATGTTGAATCTCTTCAGTATTCGTTCAACATACTTTTCCTGTGATAACCACAGCTTTCCAGCTTTCCTGTCTCGGATAATATCCATACCCAAAATCTGCTTAGCTGGACCTAAATCTTTCATATCAAAAGACCTAGACAAATCATCTTTCAACTTACTAATCAATTCAACATCTTGCCCAACAATCAACATATCATCAACATAGAGCAAGAGAATAATGAAATAATTACCAAATGATCTAAAATAAACAAAAGGATCCGCTGCAGTTCTTGTAAAGAGATGACTCACCATAAAGGAATCAAACTTCTTGTACCACTGCCTTGGAGCTTGTTTCAAGCCATACAAGCTCTTCTTCAACTTGCAAACCATGTGTTCCTTCCCTTTAACCTCAAATCCCTCTGGTTGGTCCATGTAAATTTCTTCTTGCAAATCACCATGCAAGAATGCAGTCTTAACATCAAATTGCTCAATCTCAAGGTTCAAACTCGCAGCTAGCCCAAGTACAACCCGAATGGAACTCATCTTCACAATTGGAGAAAAAATCTCATCAAAATCAATACCTGCTTTCTGTGCGAAGCCCTTTACCACCAAACGAGCTTTGTACCTTACTAGCTTGTTACCATCTTTCTTCAACTTGAAAACCCACTTGTTCTTAAGTGGCCTTTACCTTTTGGAAGCTCCACTAACTCATAAGTGCCATTTTTCTGCAAAGAATCCATTTCTTTTTGCATTGCTTCCAACCAACGCTGCTTATCTGAAGTAGACTGCACATCATAGAAGATCTTTGGCTCGCCCTCATCAGTAAGCAAAAGATACTCAGAACTGGGATACCTGGTGGATGGAATATGCCCCCTGGTCGATCTCCGAAGCTGAGGCTCAGTGTTCTCAGGTAGGGGTGGTTGCTCCCCCTGCTCAATACCCACTGCATCTGGCTGTGCAATGTCATCATCACCATCCAACTCATCATTACCTATAGCTGGCTCATCTGTACCAAGTTCTGTACCTTGTTCATCTCCACCAACTGTGGCTTTCCTTGGTGGAACTGTTGTCGGTATCACATCATCATCATCATGAACAACCCGAGAAGTCTTTTCCTTCTTCTCAAAATCAGCTATGGTCTCATGTTCATGAAAGACAACATCCTTGCTTCTAACAATCTTTTTCTTTTCTGGATCCCAAAACCTATAACCAAACTCCTCACCACCATAGCCAACAAAAATACAAGGAGTGGCTTTACTATCAAGTTTTGACCTTTGTTCCTTAGGCACATGCAAGAAAGCCTTGCATCCAAATACCTTCAAATGAGCATATGAAGGATCTTTACCTGAGCATACTTTCTCCGGTATGTCAAAGCCTAAAGGAGTCGATGGAGACCTGTTGATTAGGTAGCAAGCAACCTTGACTGCTTCACCCCAGAATGCCTTAGGCAATTTAGCCATCCTAAGCATGCATCTCACACTCTCCACAATGGTGCGATTCATCCTTTCAGCTACACCATTATGTTGGGGGTGTTCCAAGTTCTGTCAATTCATGCCTAATCCCATGCTTTGAACAATATGCAGCAAAGTCATTGGATGTGTACTCACCACCATTATCTGTCCGAATACACTTCAAGGGTAACCTTGTTTCCCTTTCAACCATGGCACGAAATTTCTGAAACACCTATAGTACCTGGCTTTTGTATCTCACACAAAACACCCTAGTTCTTCGTGAAGCATCATCAATAAAAGTAACAAAGTATCTATTACCACCTAAAGAATCCACCTCCATGGGACCACATACATCAGAATGAATCAATTCCAATCTATTTTCTTTCCTAGTAGCAGGTATACGGAAAGAAACTCTATGATGCTTACCAAATAAACAATGATCACAAGAGTTAACAGTCATACCTTTACCTTTGGCTGAGGGTATATGAATGAGGGATTGTCTCGCCAAAAGTAGCAACCCTTTCTCACTCAAGTGTGCCAGCCTATTATGCCACAAATTTGGTGAAGCATCATCTTCCACTACATTAACATTGTTGCCACAAAGTTTCAACCAAGTCTTATACATAGTAAACATAAATTTCCCTTTGCAACTAGTAAAGACCCATCAAAAAGCTTCCACTGTCCATCTTTTTGTCGACTCTCATATCCTTCCTTATCGAGGACATTAATTGCAAGCAAGTTCATTCTCAAATCTGGAATGTGTCTCACATTCTTCAAAGTCAATGTGCAACAAGTACTAGTCTGAACAACAATGTCACCAATCCCCACAATCTGCGACACACTCTTATTTCCCATCCTGGTTTCACCAAAGTCTCTTGCTTTGTAAGTTGTAAACAACTCCCTCTTGAGAACACAATGATATGTCGCGCCTGTGTCAACAATCCACTCAATAGATGGATCAGCTACATGGTTACAATCACCATGTCCACAAATCAATGACAATGTCTCCTCATCAGAAACAACTACAGTCACATTGCTTTCTTCCTCTGAATTCTTCTTGCTTTTCCCATATTTCCGCTTTTGCTTCAAGAGCTTGCAGTTTCGCTTGAAGTGACCAACTTTCCCACAGTGATAACACTTCACTGGTTCCCTAGACTTGGATCGGTTCTTAGACTTACTCCGACCCCTGGAGCCTTGACATTTTCCCCTGGCTCTTCCCATGTTCTCTGTGACAAGTGCTTGATTAGACCCAGATTCTCTATTGGTTCGCCTTGCTTCTTCATTCAACAAAGCATCCTTTGCCATCTCCATAGTTACTTTCTTGTCTGGAGCAGAGTTAGTGACCGTGACAACTAACGTATCCCAACTCTCCGGCATAGAACCTAATAGAAATAAAACATTAACTTCTTCTCCAAGATCAATCTCCATAGTCATTTAACTAATTTAACATCTCCTGGTAGTCACTCAAGTACTCGGCCATGGATTGTCCCTCTTTATACTTCATATTGGAAAGCTTTCTGACACCAAAAGCCTTGTTCATGGGGCTTTTCCTTTCATACAATGCAACCAATTTTTCCCAAGCAGCATGAACGCTTTTCTCCTACGCCACATGGTGAAAGACACTAATGTAAACCCATTTTCTGATGGTGCCCAACGATTTCCTGTCAAGCTTCTTCCAATCATCATCTGACATATCACTTGGTTTACCCAAATCACCCAATACCGGATCAAACAAGTCCTTGCAGTATAGGTGATCCTCCATCGTCGATTTCCAAATATTATAATTTGAAGCTGTTAGTTTCATCATGGAACTACTATCACTTTCCATGATTCAAAGCTGTAACCTGGAGCTCTAATACCAATTGTTTGGAGGCCCTGAAATAATATGCACGCGGAAGCAAACAATACCAACACCCACAAACTACCAACTAGCAGCAATATTCAAACCAATGATCCAAAGTAGTCAAAATAAATTAACCAATCCACCAAGCAAATATATCTCAACCAAGCAAGCAGAAATCTGAACCGACAACAATCAAGAAAATGAAGAACACAATATTTACGTGGAAAACCCTTCAGTGTGAAGGGAAAAACCACGGGGCAAAACCGGATAAAAAATCCACTATGAGAAATAAGTGATTACAAGAGTTCAAGCTTAAGCTTAATGCTCAAAGCCTAAGCACCAACAAATTGGAACTAAAATACAAAGATTTACCTCTTTGGATCCCCAAGAATCAACCCCCAAAGAGAACCCAATATGTTGTCCACTTATCTCTCTCCCCTTGCACTCTCTATGGAGCAAGATTCAAGTAGTCTTCACCACACCACACCCCTTGCAAGCTTCTTGCAAAGAACCCAAAGAAAATAAAGAGCAAAAATGAAGGCTCACTTGTTCATCACCGTCATGCGTGGCGCTGCTCACTTTGGCTTTTCAATTGCCAAATCCCAATTGCAACTCACGGGTTGCCAAAAACAAAGAAAAAGATGAAACCCTTTTTCTTGATCAATCATGGCCATTGGATGGTTTCAATAAATCTTGGCCATCCATTTTCATTGAAGCCACATGGGCCACCATGAGCCCAAATGCCATGCTAAATGGGGTTGGACCCATATTGGCTATAAGCCCAACAATTAAGGGATATTGCCTGCAAGGTGAAACACATAAGGCAGAGGATGTCTTCGATTTGATGGTAAGAAAGGGTTTCCCACCAAGTTCGGCCATTTGTAAAACTTTGGTTTATGCTTATTCAAAGGGAAAGAGTAAAGGTGAGGCTTCCAGGTACATTGAAGAAATGATCCAAAAGGGAATGATTCCTGATTCCGTAGCACATAAAATACTTGCTGGAGAGGATTTGACCAATTTTATGCATGCTTAATGCAGCTTCTACTTTTGTTTAACTTCTAGTCAGCATTATTGTTCTTTTTTTCCTTTTCCGGTGGAAAATCTGTAGTAAAGAACACCATCTTGTTTCTATAATTATCTTATTCATTACAAACTTGGTTCATGTAGTCCTCACTGCAATTGCAAAGAATTTGTAGAACCAAATGAGTTTTTACTTTTTAGCATCTGCTAGATAATATTCAGAAATCGATTATTAGCCAATTTATTTTAATGTAATCATAAATTTTTTAAGTTAAATTTTCATTTCAATGTACTTGAAAGGCCTCCTCCCAAAATTATTATTAATCAATATCAATTTCAAGCTTGTCTTCGGTTTCCTAGTCAAAGTTAATACTACTTCCATTAGAACTCTTACCATTCTGCATAAATTACAGATGAACACTCAAATGCAGGATATATCTGAATACATCATTAAAAAGATTTAACAACTAATGAACAAATCATTTTGCTTTCTTTTAGTCAGCCTACTTATACCACTAAAATCTCGTCCATAAAGAAGAACTTGTTAGGAAATAGAGGCAAGACAACACAAAGATTTTGAAAGAATCAAAGAGAGACCATTTTCCTTAAACTATATAATTATAAAAAATTATAAATATATGATATTTTATTTTTTTGCTACTATATATGATATATTTTGATATTCTTGATCGGATTAAATTTTGCTTAATAATTTTTAATGCCAAAAAGTTTAGCTTAATATAATTATTATTATATATCCTACATATTATTTTTCTAATCAGGTGAAATTACTAAATGCTCCTTCTAACTTTTAACCTGAGACGACCTTATCGCCCCGTTTTAGTCATTTCTCACATGCGGTTACATTGAATCGATTCGTATTCCATCTTTCTATAACCTCATAAATCATATTTATTACATTTAAACCCACAGAAAACGCGTTCACATTTACAAAACAAAAAAAAAATCTATAAAAATTGACTCATATGATAATAACAAATTTTAATTAGATTGATTATGAGTAGTTTTTAAGTAAAAATGTAATATATGAATAAACATATGATATTAAAATAATTAATAAATAACCGGGTTCGGGTAGTGGGTAAGGTCACAACCTGAACTCTACCTGAACCCGTCACGGGTACTAAAACTACTACCCGTATCTTACGCTAACCCGATCATACAATACCCTAACCCTATTTAATCGGGTCGGGTAGTGTCAGGTATCTATTAACTACTACCCACTTACATCCCTAGGATTTAATTTTGAAGGATATTGAAAAATGTATTTTTTAAAAGATTTATTTTTGAAGGATATATTATGGATGGTATATATTACATTACTAGGTGTGGAAACAAGTATACACTTGCAAAACAAATAATAGGTATAAACAAATATACCCACATTAAAAATTCCCCGTAGCGCAAGCGCGGGGTACCCCTCTCATTATGTATGAACTCCAAAATACTAGCAACACTAAACATATCATAGCACTAATTAATATTCTCAAATCATTTAATTTCCCCATCAGATATGAAAATCATTTTTTTAAGGAATTTCTATTTTTAGTTATGAGATTAGCTGTTTTTGAAAAAAAATTTAAAAAAAAAATAGAGAGAGATAAAGGTGAATATTTAAAATTGAAAATGGATAAGAAAAGAAAAGATGTTTTCACCATTAAGACAGATAAATGAAAACCAATGATGAAGCCGATATTTCCCTCTTTTGCTCCTTTTTCTGGTAATTTTGCTTTACAATTATCTGTCGACTTATTACCCAAATTAGCCCTTTAACTATCCATTTTGGGACAAATTGACCCATTAATTTTTTTTGGGGACAAATAAATCCCATAACTTTTAAAAATAAGACAAATTAGCTCTTTTCTAATGGATCGTTTAACGTTCGGAAGGTGAGGGTGCGTTTGACTTCCGATTAAGGCGATTCCAGCGGCGTTTCAAAGATCTCGACGAGAAGAATATGATGACCAAGGAGGTGAGAAAACTAAGCAATCGAAAAATTTAAGATCTCGGGTCAAATTTAAAAGTTTGACTGGGAAGTGCAGTTTTATTCGGAGTCGGAACGGACTGAATTTCTAATATGTCACTCTCTGAGGGATGTCAGATCTAATTGTTGCGAAGGTGAGAAACGATAATAAAGAAAATAAGCGATGCCGGTCTACTGGCATCGAAACGGGCTAAATTTATGATATGTCACTCTCTAAAGGATGTCTGTCTTATTTGCCTCATTTTCTTTGTCATTTTTTCTCACCTCCACAATCAGTAGATCTAGCATCCCTCAAATAGTGGCATATCAAAAATTCAGCCCGTTCCAACGCCGAATAAGACCGCACCTTCTAGTTAAACTTTTAAATTTGACTCGACATCTGAAATTTTTCGATTGTTTTTTTTTCTCACCTCCCTCACCATCCAGTTCTTCTTGTCGAGATCTTTCAAATACCGCTAGAATCACCTTAATTGGAAGTCGGACGCGCCCTCATCTTCCGGACGTTAAACGGTCCGCCAGAAAGGGCTAATTTGTCTAATTTTGAAAAGTTATGGGATTTATTTGTTCCAAAAAAAGTTAAGGGGCCAATTTATCCCAAAATGGATAGTTAAGGGGCTAATTTGGGTATTAAGCCATTATCTGTCTCTCAATGGGGCTAACATTTGCACCCAAAATTGTAATCTGGGAAGCTGTGTTCTGTCCCTTTACCAACAGGGGTTCACTGTATGTCTCAATATTCTTCCAATTCCAATCGCTTTCAAAGCCCTGCACTTCTTCATCCCCCATTCACTGCTTTGTTCCCTTCCTTCATTTTCCTTTGCTTTACCAATTTTGGTTTTTGTTGTCTTTAGCATAATTAAGCTGAAAGGGAAAGTTGCAAATCTAAGCTCAGGAAAAACAAACATTTTTTAAATTTGGGCTATATTCGTCTAGACATTATTCAAGCAAATAATGAAAATGCTCTCTTTCTTTCTTCATTAGGGAGAGAGAGAAAAACAATGAGACAATGAGAAAAGAGGGTTTGAAAAGGTTCCATAATTTATATATAAATATAATATAATGAAACAAAACATTAAGACATTACAATAGGATATCTACTACTACTTATATCCTATCAAGAGAAAGATGCATGAACAACCATTTGGAGCTACCTAATTCATATATCTAACTTAACAGCAAATCCATCATTAATCCTAAATTCTTACCTCACTAAGGTAGTTAGCAAACTTCAATTATTCTCCCCATATAACTTGGTATATATATTTAGAATTCTGCCAAGAAGGTAAAAAAGCACATGGAAGTGAAGATTGAAATGAAAACTCTCAAGAACCAAATCAATATGAAAGGAAGTGCTGACTAACCTAATAAAAGAATTTTCTGCATCTGTAGCTCTGCCCTCCTTTATTAAAAGATTTCCAAGACCAAGCAAAGGCACTACCAGATTACCACTTTCAGCACCTTTACTTGATTCCAAAATGCTTATCACACGATGATAGAAATCAACTGTTTTTGTACTTCTTCCAGTAGAACTAAGAACTTTTGCCATCCCCATTCCCCAACAATGGTGTGACAAGAACAACACTATTTTTCCCTAAGAGAAGACATGGATTTTCAGATAACCATTGACAGAAGCCATCCAAAGAAGAGACCATCGAAGCTAATGTGCAACACCAACAATGGGAAAAGAAAAGGCACTAACCATGTCTGTTTTCTAGAATGCTAGTAACTCTTTGATTGGCAAGCATGGATTTTTCAAACTCCCCCAAAGCCGTATACATGCTTCCCATATGCACAAGTATTGAGTTTAGAAGGGGTTCATCATCTTTTAGATCATCAATAACCTCAAAGATCTGCCAGCATGAAAATATTTACAATAAGAAAAGTAGAGCAGAGAAGAGAAGGTTTGATTCTCTGGTCGATGAGTGATTGTTACATCAATAAGACGTTCTTACTACAATTAATACAGATAATTGTAGTGCCTTTTACCAATTCGTTGTGCCTTCAACCTGCAAACAGTGGAATTTAACCTTTATAACTTATTTGCTAGACAGACAATCAACATTCAAATTTATGAATATAAGAAGAGCAGAGACCCAAAAAATGGGAAAAAAAAGGAAACATCTAAGTTATTAATAGCCAAGTATACTACCATATAAGACAAAATACTAAAACACTATTGAAATTAAGTTTCCAAAGAGAAAAGAAGTTACCACATTGAGCAAAGACCATGCAAACTTCAATTCTCCAACAACCATATAACCCAAGGCTATGACATCAAGAATAGCAGCCTCTTCTATGCCTTTAGATCTGTCTCTCTATCTCATCATCTAATTTTCATTAAAAAGAAGGAAAATTCACCACCAGGACTGCCACAACCTTACCCTAACATATTGAACATCTTCTTTCAATTTCAAAAGCAGCTAAGCTCTCTACGTCTTGTGCCTGAGCTAATGAAGTCAACTATAGCTTGTTTTTGATGGATGGAAGCATGCAACCGATTGGGGTCAAGAAGCACACTTCTGGTCAAATAGATTTAATGGAAGAATTTTAAGTGAAAAGGTCAAAGAGGTAGAATTTGGCTTGTATAGTTGTCTCATGGATCAATGGAAGTGATCGGTAGTCAGCAAATCATAAAAATAATCCCAACAATTACTAATTAAGAATAGCTAGGGCAAGTAGGGGTCGATCTCACAGAGAGATATGTAATTATTCTTTTTCTTTAAACAAACAAATAAAATAAAGAGAATTTTGGAAGTAGAATAGAATCAAATCAAACCAACAATTTAAATTATCTAAGAAAGCATTCAAGAAAATTAAAGAAAACAATTAATAAGAAAACAGTGAATAAACTAAGAAAACAATTAAGAAAACCCTCCAACATAGAATTAATATCCCTCTTGACAACTATAACATGGATCATTGATATCTAATAATTATGAAAACAAAGGATAACTTGTTGGAATTAAATCCTAAATTACCATCGAAATAGGTTTCTTTCTCTTGCTCCTTCAAGAAGTAAAAGGAGAACTGGGAGATGAAGTTCAATGTAGAACTGATTATTGAATTTAATGAGTCAATTAATTGAGTCAAGTGCATTGCTTTGAAGACCGGTCCCTCAAGCATATGCATAAAAGGAAGTCAAGTCAACAGGAAACGGGGAAGAAGAACTAAAAGGTGGAGAAGGAGTTGTTGCCCTGAAAGTGCAGCCCTAAGGAATTCATCAATCCAACCTTTATTTAATGTTACCCGCTGGCTACCTTACACACACGGTATCGACTAAATCAAGTAGTCCGCTGGAGCTTGGTTCTGAAATAGCGTATAAGAAATCTGAGATTAGGGAAGAGCTTGTAACCCGTAAAAGCGTATGTAGTCTTCCTCTTTCTTGAGAGGGGAATGAGGTATTGGATTCGGAGTACGAGTCGGAAAACCCCAGAGGAGATGAATAAAAGGCGTACAAGTCCTAGCCCATTCGCTATTTATTCGCTTCGGGTTTGTTATGAGATTATTCAAGGTGCTTGGATTACGGGAATTCGTCATCTTACTTTCATCGCCTTGCTCTTTTGACCGCTACTTATACTTAGTAATGGAAGCTACATTCGGGTTTAAACCATCCCCTGATTTTATTACTTTGAATAGGACTATCTCAGAACAAAGCATTATGAACAAGTAATTTATGAACAAGCACAACAAGCAATTTTTCACCCATTGATTCTTATTTCTCTTGGAAGGAGTTTCCGCTCTCAACCAATTGCTACAATTAATTAAGCCTGAACGCCAATCCTCGACTTAATCTAATTAATGTTAACTCAATTTATCAAGATAGTGTCGACCCAATCCATCAAAACAAGCAACATAGAATTAAAACAGAGATCTAAGAAATACCCTAACAATTTTCATATATAAGCACAAAATCTCACCATGATATAAGTCAAGAGATCAATTAAATTCTACATTGGAGAAAAGAAAAGGAATACTCACTCATGAATTGAGTGAGCATCCAAAGAATAAGAAGAAAACTTATCTATGGATGGGAAGAAGGGGGGGGGGGGGCTCCAAGGGCTTCCTCCTCCAAATCTTTAACAATAAAATACAATCTTTCGATCTACATCAAAAACCTAGACCTAAAGTGGCTATTTATAGTGGAAATAACCCTAGAAACTCCAATTACACTTAGGATGGGACTCTAGGACGGTTTAAGGGCTGACTTGGACTTCAAATTGGTTTAAAAGTCTTCCTTAGGCCGAATTCCTAGTGAATGGATCTTGAAATTTTCTAGAATCGTGCAGAGACTTCGACAGCAATTTCGGGCTTGAAAACAGCAGAACTGGGCTTTGGGCTTCAAATGAAAGTTGTAGATCTCGGAATTAGCTTTCGAACGCCTACTCATGGGCCTAAAATAGAGGTATGACCAGAAAGTTATAGCCTTTTTACTGAGACTGCGCTGAATCCTAATCCAAGTAGGACTAGTATCGGGATTTTGCGGGAATTGGATATTCTCCTTGGATTGTGTGGCATTAATTGAGATTTTAACTCCAATTATGGGCTTATATGGGCTAAGTATTATCCCATATAAAATATCCAAAATTCCAAAGCTTTTAGACTTCTTCATAGCTTATCTTCAATCCTTCGCAATTAAAGCTCCAATCTTCAATTTTTGCCTCTTGAAATAATTCTTCAATGATCTTCAATTCTTCAAATAAATCTTCAATAAGTCTTCAAACACGAACTTCAAATCTCCAAATCCATACTTAAAATTACTTTGATCATATATGTGTAAAAAGTCATCAAAATAGCTCCAAAAGTACTGAAAATTAACAAATTCTCAATTTCACATCTCATAAAGACTCAAAACACAAATATTATCAAAATAACATATATTTAAGCATAAATAGATCCAAAACATAGTAAAATAGCAATAAAAATATGGTTGTTTTTGGCTCAATCAGGAAGTTACTTAGAGATTCAAGCACCCTTGTTAAATATGGATTGGTAGTGCTTTATTTTTCTACAAGGAAACAATTTGGTGCTATTCAACAGCAGGATCTTAGTTTCTTTAAAGCTAGGGAATGGCTACCACAACTTAATTTATTGGCTTGGGCTTCTTTTAGGGTGGCTGCAAAATTCCAGCAGCTTATATCTTTTATATACTGCCACTTTTGTTCTTATTTCTTGTATGCTTCGGGCTTCCTTGGTAGAGCAGTTATTTGGAGCTATTATGTTCACATTAGTTCTAAATTTTTCTGGAATGAACCACTGGAAGGATTGTCTATGCCTAAATCCTTGAGGACAAGGATTTTCTTCAACTAGGGTGGTGTGTTATGGGCCAGTTTTTATAAATAATTTTTGTACTTAATTTTCCATCCTTACTCTCGTCTTTCCTGTATTCACAGGGGGTAGTTAGGTAATTAAAGATGGCCTAGTATGCTGGCAGTGTCACTTGTCCTTAGTGTCGATCTAGGTATACAAATGGGAGATTGAGTATTGTATTCATCATCTTTTGTCAAATGAATGAAGTAATGTTTTAGCTTTTAAGTTTTCTTTTCTTTCCCCTTTCTGCTATCTGTCTTGCCCCTTTCTCCACTTCTTATCTCTGTTCTTCCTATTTGCCTGTAACAATCCCTTCTTCTCTGGCTCTCTCGATCCTTCCACTTAAATTTTTCTCAGCCATAAAAAAATCCAAATAGGGAAGCAGAATGCCAAAAAAAACAGAAAACGAAAATAAGGTATCTAAGAGAGGAAGTTGAGATGAAGAGAGGAGAACGAAGAACTGAGATGGAGTAGAAGAATGGAAGAAGGAGAATGAGAGGGTGAAGAATAACGCAGAAGTCCATAGATGGAGAGAAGAAACCCACCACTTCAACGTATTAGAGCAACAGCTGGCCTTTTACAAACACATGTAAAAGGCCCAAACCAAAAGCTGGCCTTTGAGCCAACCATGGAGTTTAATACAGATATCCACGGATATATCAACGGATATATCGAGGTATCGATGAAATTCAAAAATAAGTGGTCCAAAATGCACTAAAACGACAGATATTTATAGTAAACATTTGAATTTTGCCTTGAAATTTTGACCAATTCTTATTTATATATTTCCACATAATTTAAAGTCAAAATATGATGAATAGAGTATATGTAGACATTATTTTTTATTTTTTATAATATTTTTTACTGCGAAAAGCATATATAATATGTATAAGGGAAATTCCATACAACCAGAAAAATTGACCCGAATTGTGTCCCTCATGATGTGTCATGACTAGTCATCCCATGTTATGTAGCAAAACTCCACTCAAGTAGTGGTGGGACCAGTGTGCTGGACCAACCGTGTAAGAACACGTCATGGAGGACCAAATTTCGGGTCAATTTTTCGAGCTGTGTAGCAAAACTCTATGTATAAATCAAATATACTAATTTAATCATACATTTATTTTATCAAAATGATGGTTACAAATAAATAACTTCATTAAATGCAAAAGTTTAGATGATTTCTTCTTTGAAGCAAGAAAGTACTAGATCATATTTATAAGTGCATTATTTTACATGATTTTAGTCCCAAAACACAATCCAAAGCACAAACACATCTTCAGTACCACATTGAATTTCTTGGAGACTCAAAATCACTGCTACCGTAGTTACCACTGCTATAGCTTCTACTAGGCATGGATGTATCATCTCTCCCGGGGGCGGTAATCCAGTTAAAATATTCAAGTCATGACATATAAGGTTTATAAACCACCACATGATTGTGCACATATTCCAAATATGCCTCTCGACTAATACTTGATAGCCATCCAATAGGGGGCACTCACCCGAAACCGCGTTCGCGTCTGGCTGTTGCACTGGATGCTCATTATAAGTCTGTTGTTCAAGTGGATACTCTAATTGTTGCTCATTCGAATGAAATTGTATTATATTATACCCGGGTCTATCTCAAACTGAATCACTTAAACAAAACAATTCTTCGTATTACTATTACCACACTTTTGTAGAAATGACTTCAATTGCTAATATTTTTGAAAAAATGAAATAATTCATCGAAATTTCGCTTATATTTTTAATTTTAGATGTAATAATGAAAAAAATATTTAATTTAATATGGATATTTATGGATATTTACAGATATTTATGGATATTTACGGATATTTACAAATATATCGAAGTATCGATAAATATCGACAGATACACGGATATATCGATGGATATCCTGTGACATTGAAATTTTTTTAGATATTTATATCGAGGGGTACAGATATCGGATATATCGACGTATCGACGGATATTTAATTCCATGGAGCCAACAACTGGTAAAAAAAATAAGGCCCACAACCTATTAAGCTGAAAATGAAATTAAACCCTAAGTCTACATCCTAAAACCAACCTAAACCCTAAGAAAGAGAAATTAAACACCCCTAACACTAAGCTAAACCCTAGGAGATATGAAAAAACCCCAAAATCAAGCTAAACCCTAAGAGAGATAATGATAAAATGTCAGAACTACCCCCACGAAATTACAAACAATGCCACTAAAATAGTTAAATGCCCAAAAAAACAACAAAAAGGTGCCCAGATAGTGCCCAAATTAATATGGTGATTTCACCCAATGTCCAAAATGGACTTTTTACTTCAACTTTTAGCTTTTGTTATATATGGGTGCTACTATTGACAATAAAGGGCTTCATTATCTATACTATATTAAAAAAATTTTGAATCACCCATTATACCCTTCGAATATATTTCTTAAATACCATTGTTTAAACTTTTATAACTAGATTTCGGCATGCGCGGATGGCCTATTTTGTGATAGAATCTTGCATATTCTTAACATAGGCAATATTAAGTTTAATGTAAAGCACCTCATCCTTGATATTTGAGAGCAATGCATAAATAGCTTTGAAAAGGTAAATACATAATTCAAGTCAAAAGATGTACTGGTAAGCAAGGATAATAATTTATGTTTATAGATATAGGACAAAAGGGTACTGATAAGCAAATTGTATGTTTTTAGACATAGGATAAAAGGAAAGATAAGAAACATAGTAAGCTAAATAAATTAAGCAAACATCTGAGGCCTCCAGTTGATTCTTATCGTTTTGTCAGCAATAGCAGTAGTTGAAGCATTGGAAACAATCCATACACCTCCTGCACCCCTCACCGCCTTTGTTGCAGTTAGTTAATTGAAAATCTATTAAAGAAATTAACCCTTGTCATGAGTGTGGTGTTGCCTATTGAGCTTCCTTATGTTGTTTAGTTGAAATCCATATAGAAAAATTAAACCAAAAAAAGGAAGTCCTTAACAATAAAACTACCAAAGGTGATACAACATGTCAAGGCCTTGTCTTTCCATGCCTTTGGTTTGTTCTGCTACCAACCTGTTGTATCAGCAGCATCAAGTTCAAAGATCACGTACAGTCATGTATTGTTCCATTGCAGTTTCCAAGTCCTGATTTCTAACACCACCAGGTCCAGGGAGAGTACTGGAATTTCCCTCTTCAATCTGCCTTGCCTGGCAGTTTTTGTAGCCTCGATTGTAGAATTCTTTGATTCATTAACATTTTAAAATTTGTCAATTAGATCCTCAACTGTCTTTTTAGCTCTTTCAGGCTCTACAAATGCTTGAGACCTTGTTGTTTTGCATCTGCCAACTGCTCTTTCAACTTGTTGAACTCTTTTTGAGCCATGTGCAACTGAGTTTCCTTGGGCAGGACTCTCTGCAGTTCAGCAACAAATAGCTTTTAGAAACATATAAGAGTTCCATATCATTGGTCCTGCAATTTTCATGTAACTAAATTTCCAGCAAAGCTTCAGCTTCAGCTTCAATTTTCATAAAATACTTATCTTTTTCTTGTCATTTTTATGGCAAGCTTTTCTGGAGAGAAAGCACCTTCACCAAAAAGAGTGACAGCATCTTTTATAGATTGAAATGGTGCACATGTGTCTATCTGTCCCACCTCCATTTTTATTTATCTAGACATCTCAACAAATAAGAGTATTGCATTCATCCCTTTTTTTTTGGTAGCAAGAATATTGTATTAACCTATACCAAAAATGCATGCTCTCTATATATCTCTCTCTCCCTTTCTGAATTGAATCACTTCTTAGAAGGGGGCACATGATGAATAGTTATAATAACACAAAATAAGAATTAATTCAATAACATCATCTGACAGTAGAAACAATAATAGCTCATGGTCATCAAAGTACAGAACTCACCAGAAACTATGAAATCTTCCATTTTCTACAAATTATAAACAGCATGTTGTGCAAATAGTTCAGGGTCCTTTGCTAGCTACCCTGCAATTCAAACAGCCCAGATTGCATTAATTCAAGTAAACTTTGTAACAATAGCAAACAATATACATGGTGAAAAGAATGCTGCATATAAAATTACATTCCAAGACTTGAATGAAAATCATACGAAATTCCAGAATTAAAGGTGATACTTCCCCCTTTCAAGCCAACCAACAATGCTGAAACAAAGGCCTCTGCAATAAAACTACAACCACCTTGCTATTGTAAACCACCTTAACATATGAAATAATTAAACTCTGAAAATCTTCATTCAAGCAAAAATGTACCTTAGAATTGCTGCCATTTGATTGAAGCCTTTTCTTATGAGCTGCATTCAAACAAATTTTCACCAATGAAACATAATCTACATAACTATCTAAGATGAAACATAATCTACATAACTATCTAAGACATAATATTAAATTATACAGGTAAATCCACATGACAAAAGTAATTATTACCAATTCCTAAACCATTTCTACAACCTTAAACGATTTCTTCTATTCTCCATATTATTACCTTTTCGGCCTGATAGATAGCATAGAATCCAATTCAAATAAACTATAATGACATCAAAATCCAAATTAATATTGAACTTATGATGTATAAAATCATGGTGGGATTCGTGGGAAGAACTTACAGTCCAACAAACACTCTGAAAGCATCATGGATACCCATTGAGCTCCACTCAGTGTTCCAATCATGACAATACGGAGGAGAAGCCCATGGGTAAACAGAAAACATAAACCAAGCTTCTTAACCGGCTGAATAGCCTAAGAATGGTAGATTCAAGGTAAATTAAAGATGATTCAAATTAAAAATCAAAATAACTAAAAACCCAAGAAACCTGCAAATTATAGTTTGCTAATCAAATTGATTTAACACAATGGAAAAGAAAAGAAAATAAAAGGACAACCCAAGGTGTCTCCAAAATGAAGTAACAGCAAAACATGGAAAAAATTAAGTGGCACCAAAAAGGACAACGCAAAGGGAAGATGAGAGACCTTTTCCGCAGATAAATCTTAAACAGAGAAATAAGGAAACCTGCAAAAAATTTCAATGACCCAAAAATGCAAATGGCAATATACATAAATAAATAACCAATCAATTATTGAAAACATAAAAAAGAATGAAATTTATCATTCTTATAATGCTTACAACGGGATATAAGTGGAGAGAATAGCAGATCAGTCTCTACGACGGTGTCCGCAAGAATTTCTGATTTCTGACTAAACCCAAAACGAAAAAAACAAACAAAGAAAGAAATCGAAAGGGAGAAGCAGATATAAGGGAAGAAATAGAGAAAAGAAGGCAAAAAAAAAAAAGGCAGTGGATAAAAGAAAAGAAATTGGATAGAAAAAGACTAAAAAAAAGGAATTGATTGAAAAAACAAACAGGCTTTTGAAAGGAGGAAGATCTCGTGGGAGAGAGAAAATGATGCAAGGAGGATTGTTGGGAATATGGGACACGCGGCATGGAGGGGAGAAATTCAGTAGATTTGAAAAGGGGAGGAATGACTAAAATGGCCAAAATCAGGTATGACGTGGCAAATTTCAGGCCGCATAAACTACACCAAAAACGTAATTGGACTTGACCAATTGAATTCTTCATTCAATTTTACTCAATTAAAAACTCTATTTTTATTTACTTAAATCTAATATCTTTATAACAATTTAATTTTTACCATTTTTACTATTTTAATTAAAAACTTATATATATTAGAATTTTTAAATATACTTTTATAGTTTTACTCAACTAAAAACTCTATTTTTTATTTAATTAAATCTTATATCCTTATACCTAATTTATTTTTATCATTTTACTAATTTAATTAAAAACTTAGATATATTAAAATTTGAATAATGATAATAACCGGCTTAAAAAATTATTATTTTATTTATCTTTTAATTTAAACACGATGGTCACGTGCAACGCACGTGGAAATGAAAATGAAGACTAGTAAAGAAAAAAAAAGGGTAAACTAAAGGTTGATTTGGAGAAAAGAATATACAAGCCGGTTATTCTTCCTTTTCTTATTATTTTCCCAGAAAATGGGTTATTTTTAAAACAGAGAAAAAAAAAGGATTTTTTCAAATTAACCAACAAGTGTTATGGGCCAACGGCCCATCACTGTATTCTTGAATTGAAGAATAAAAATTGGAATCTTGTGATCTGGTTTTAAGTTGCCAGGCAGCCCAATCAAATCGTCTCTTTCAAGTTTCAAGTGAGAAGATAACAGAAGGCTGAAGCGGTAACCACAGAGCTCAACAGTGAACTGGAGAGAAAGATTATGAACAGAATAACCATCACGATGTCTCCTTCTTTTGATCGTTTTTCTGGTAATTCTGCTCTCTTTTTCTTTTACGATTCCAGTTCCAGTAGTATCTGTTCCCTTGCTAGATATCCTACTTTTGCTGCTGTTAAAGATAGAAATGTCAAAGTGGATTTGTCTAGACCCAGTCGTACCCAGCTGGAGAAATTGGTCATTAATAAGTGTAAAACAAGGTCCCTTAAGCTTGATGAGGCTCTGGGGTTTTTCAATTCCATGATTTCACAAAGACCCTTGCCCTCCATTTCTGCTTTCAATTATCTGCTTGGTGCTCTCGCCAAGATGAAACATTATTCAGTTGTTGTGTCCATGTGTAAGCAGATGATGGGTTGTGAGGAAATGCACCCCGATATCTGCACTATGACCACTTGGATGAATTGCTTCTGCAATTTGAAGCAGGTGGACTTGTGCTTTTCTGTGTTGGCATTCATTCTTAAACTTGGTCTTCAACCTGACCCTCATACCATGAGCATTCTACTTATTGGGCTTATCAATGAGGGTAAAATTGATGAGGCCATGAAATTGTTTTGGCAAATCGTACAGAAAGGATATCCATGTAATGTATACACCTGTAATATCATTATCAGTGGCCTTTGCAAGTCGGGATACACTCGTTATGCAGTTGAAATGCTGAAAACGATGAATGGAAGTCCAAGCCTTAAGCCTGATGTGGTTTCTTATAATACATTAATTCATGGATTGTGCAGCAATGGTCAACTGAATGAAGCCAAAGGCCTGGTAACTGACATGATCAAAAGGAGAATTTCTCCTGATGTATACACCTTCAATGCTCTGATCAGCTCTCTTTTCAAGGATGGGAAGATCCAAGAAGCCAATTCCTTGCTCAATTTATTAAGCAAAAGAGGCATAAAACCTAATGTCATCACGTATAGTTCTATAATCCACGGCTTTTTTCGTTCAGGTCATTCGAAAGAGGCAATGAGCTTCTTGGACAGAATGATAAATGAAGGAGTACAGCCAGATATCATAACTTTCAACTCTATAATTGATGCTCTTTGCAAGGAAAAGTTAGCTGAAGAAGCCATTGAGGTTTTGGATTTAATGGCTGAAAAAGGTGTGAAACCTGACATTGTAACTTACAGCTGTTTAATACATGGATTATGCCTATCAGGGCAATGGGAAAAAGCTACAAGCCTGTTTAGTAGAATGTTCGCTGAAGATATAAATCCTAACACAGTTACTTTAAACGCTATAATGGATGCTCTTTGTAAACAAGGAATGATGGAGAAAGCTGAAGATGCACTTCATCTTATGAATCAAAAAGGAGCAAAGCCTAACGAGATTACTTACACGACAATGATTAAGGGATATTGCTTGCGAGGTGAAACAGATAAGGCAGAGGATGTCTTCGATTTGATGGTAAGAAAGGGTTTCCCACCAAGTTCGGCCATTTGTAAAACTTTGGTTTATGCTTATTCAAAGGGAAAGAGTAAAGGTGAGGCTTCGAGGTACCTTGAAGAAATGATCCAAAAGGGAATGATTCCTGATTCCGTAGCACATAAAATACTTGCTGGAGAGGATTTGACCAATTTTATGCATGCTTAATGCAGCTTCTATTTTTGTTTAACTTCTAGTCAGCATTATTGTTCTTTTTTTCTTTTCTGATGGAAAATCTGTAGTAAAGAACACCATCTTGTTTCTATAATCATCTTATTCATTACAAACTTGGTTCATGTAGTCCTCACCGTGTAGACACCCCTTTTTGGCCTGTATCCTTTAATTTAGATCAAGGGCATTTTGGTCATTGCTATTTCATTTTAACATTTTAGTTAGATAATTAGTGAGTCTTTTCTAATTAGCAGGCTTTTTGAAACCGGACCATCAACTGAACCGGTGATGGTTCCGGTAGGCGGTTTGACCGGTCCGACCGGTTCAACTGTCGGTCCGATCTGATAAGACCATTTTATGGAAATTGTTGGTATTTTACCTTTTAAATATTATATAAGGTATATACATATCACATAAAAGCATTTGGTATAGTGGCTTAAGTGTGTTTTTTGTTACCCACAAGGTTGTGGGTTCAAAACTCACCACCTTCAAAAAATTTTTCAAAATTTTCAACTATCAAACCGGTTCTATCCGGTCAGAACCCGATCCAACCGGTTTTTACCCGGTTGTTAACCATGTTGACTAACCGCGGTTCCCACACCTTTAAGGACCGGACATGCCACCGGTTCCCGGTTAAACCGATCCGACCGGCCGGTCCGATCCGATTTTGAAAACAATGCTAATTAGTATTTCGTTTTCATTTTAGTATCCAAGCTTGAAAAAACCAAAAAATATATTTTCTCTTTAATTTACAAGGTTGCATTTTTACATTTTAACGTCCATTTATAAGGCTACTTTCTCTTCCATCTCGAACCAACTGGCTTGAGCTACTTTCCCTTCCATTTTCGAACCAATTGGCTTGGAACTCTTTCACCTGTTGCATTTGGACTTATATTGCTTCAAGTGGGCTGATCATTTCTTGGCATTGTCTGCTTGGGCTTGTATTGTTAACATCTTGGACTTATATTGCTTCAAGTGGGCTGATCATTTCTTGGCATTATTTGCTTGGCCTTGTATTGTTAATGTCCTGGACCTTGGGTCTTAAACTTTTTGGATAAATTTGGCTTTTGGGCTTGGCAGGGTGTAAAAGTTAAAGCATCTTACAACTAAGAGGTCCATTTCCCTCTAAGTTCCATTTCTTGCTTTCAAAATGCAGAAAATTGCAAAAAAAATAATAAGGCAGTTTACATTTTTATGTTACATTAGCATTTTCAAAAATTCAAAAATTGCTTCACTTTCATTTGCACTCCTAAATTACTGAAAAATACCAAAAACTTGTTCAATTTACATTCGTTTTTTTGGAAGTAGTTTTGGAGCCTTCTCTTGATTCAAAGCAACCCCTCTCTTAACAGTGCTTGCCCCTTTCTTGTCAGCTGACCAAAAACACAGAAACTAACAAAATTTTCCAGTCATATTGGTAGCTCTAATTCTCACATGCATCCCACACCTATGCAGGTACATTGTGTAGCATCTCATAGTTAGTTCCATCACTAATTTTATTGCAAATTCATTGCATCATATTTAGTTTCTGCACTCCCTAATGCCCTGCATGTCAGCATCCTATTTAGCATCTTTACAATCAAAGCAAATAAAATGGAACTAGTGGACCTATCAGTTCGACCCCTGCATTACATATAAACTTATTTCATGGACTATATAAAGCTAAAGGAATGATCAGATAAGTAAGAAAAGAACAGGACAGTAGCCATTCAGGCAATTGGGCTAAGGCATCTCAGTGGCATTATATCACACTCTTTTCCTACCTATTTTGGCATACAGTTTCAGATCACATTCTCACATATAGACGTGCTTTCTTACACAATAACAACACTCATCACTACATTATCAAGCATGCATTACATAGCATTTCATACCATTTTTGCACTTCCAATTTAAGCAAATTCAAAGGCAACCATAAAGCACACACACACACACACACTTAATTTCCCAGTATTCCCACTCCACAAAACAGCATCATGTCCACTGCATAAATTCAGTCATATCACATTCACATTGCACGATTTGCATTCATTTACATGACACCACAATATCATTCTCAGACTACTGCAAGTTAGCATTTAAAGTAAATCCAGCATGCATATTTTCATCCATCGAACAACACCAAAACAACATTTTCGGTTTCAATAGTACTAGATACCCTGAATTGCATTTACTCATTAAGTCAGGATTAGATAGATCTAGTGCATACATTTGTTAACATTTAGTTTCACAAGTTTGCATCCAATAAGCAAGGAGGGCAAACTCAAAAAACAGGGGGACTTTTCAAGGCAAAAGCAGCAGCATGGAATCAAGGGGCAAATGAATTCAATATGGGCAAGGGCAGTGTGATCAAATGGTCAAGGAGGGTTCGGTTTTTATCATACAAAGTGCAATCAAGCAGAGAGAATCATCCAAATCAGTGCACCAAGCAACAAGACAAATTACACAATTAGCTCAAGCCCGAGTAAATGATGGTTTCAGAAAGGGAAACTACCTCAATTGGGAGGAGAGAAGTTCACTAGTTGAGTTGTCAAATTCTCATAGGTTCTCCTAGTCCAGCTGGCATCTGCAAAAGATGACACGTGAGAAGCAAAATCAGAAACAGACAAAATTAAGGAATGTCTCACCACCAGCACATACAATTCATAAGCAGACAAAACAAAGAGGAAAGGGGAAGGAAACTTCACCTTTGCCAGCTCATCTCTTCACACGGCTTGCACCTCAAGTTTAACCTGCAGGGAAAGACAAAAAGGGAAAATTAGCAATTAAAAGAAGGAACACGCACTAGCACAGGGACTCTCTGATTTGTTTAAGTCTCCCTAGTTCTTTTTTAGGATAATTCCTAAGAAAAAAAAACCCTACCAGAGTCTAAATGGATACAAGCTCATCTTTTTCCTAAAAGAGACACAAAAAAAGCAAGCCTCTAGTTTTAGTTTTTTAGCCTTCGTTTCAGATACAGTAAAAAAAAAAAGGGCTTTACCTTTCCTTTAGCTTAGTTCTCCTCCATTCATTCCTTCACTTCCTTCTCAGATCTCGTTTTCATCATTCCCTCATATCAACAAAATACAAAAAAAAAGAGAGCTTTGTTAGAGTTCATAGACTTGATAATTAGAATCTTTAAGTTAGAAAACTCAGAAACTAGTCAGATTCAAGAGAGGGATAAATGCACCTTAATTTGGTGCGAATCCGACGGTCGGAGTAAGGAAGTTGGGGACTATAAAGCTCTTGAGGGTTGATACAAGTCGGAACAAGGGCTTTCCCGGCGCCGGGATTTGAAGCTTTAGATTTCGGTAATGGCAAGTTTCATTTTTTTAGCTTAGAAAGGTGGTTTCGATGATCAGAGACGGTGGATAGATAGGGTTTGAAGAGTAGAATGATATAGTTGAAGTTCAGGGCCATCCAACGGTAGAGTTGGCTGGATCTGAAGAGGATTTTGGGGTTTGGAGAAAAGGGTTTTCAAAAGGTTTGGAGCTTCGGTCGAGAGATCTAAGGCTAGATTCGGTAAGAGGAGGCGGAGAGGAAGCTATTTGGAAGCTTTGAGCGGTCGGAAGTAACCTCGACGCGGTGGCTCGTGGTGGTCCGGGAAGTTGCTGCGTTTTCCGATTGGTGTGATGGTGGCGGCGCGAAAAGGAAGGAGGAAAGGTCTAAAATCTAGGGTTGATTCAGATATTTATACAACCTATTAAAACTGACCCGATTTTGACCCAGGCCCAACACACAACCCGGTCCGCTGGGCCCTATTCAGGTTGGGTAAGGGGCTTCTTAATTTGTTTTATGATCTTATGCTCCTAATTTATTTGATGCCTTGGGCCTTTGGTGTGGGCTTTTAATTTGTTTTGTGTGCTTGGGCCTTGTTGGGATATAGTTGGCTTAGTTTAATAATTTTGCATATATGGGCTTAGCTTAAGGTCTACTTTCATTATTATTATCAATTTAGGATTTAGGTTTAAATGTCAATAATTTGGTAAAATTGAATTTAGGTTTCAGAATATTATGAGTTTTAATCAAAGGTTAGATAACTTGAGCATATGCATTCACATCAATTTTTATAACTTGTTATTATTCCCATGTTCACATGAGTAATAAAACTTGATCCGATGATGGAACGATTAATTAAGACTTAGACAATCCTTGTCGGTCTTAATTCATCCTTTCTAGGCTTGGAATATCCGAATGGGGGTCTTAGCCAGTATGAGTGGCGGGTGCCCAGACGGTGTCCCTCGTATAATTATTTGGTAAAAAATTGCATTTAACCGGAAAGCATGCATCACGTGCATTCATGCAACTAGGGTTTAGACTTAGTAATTTTAATTAATTGTTAAAAAAAATCCAAAAAAATGGAAATTGAAAATGAAATAGAATAAAACTATTTTCTTCAAAAAAAAAAAGAGTTTGTGCTTGTGAATTGTTCTCTTTTACTTTTCCAAGATAAAAAAATCAAAAAATGAAAAAATGGAGTCTTTCAAAATTAAATAAAAAGGTTTTCAAAAATTAAAAAATTCAAAACTCAAAAATCAAAAGGAATTTCATCAGGTTTAAGTTCTCAAATTGGGAAAGTTCCCACCAGTTTTCAAAGCAATCAATCTAGCTCTTTTTAAATTGGGAAAGTTCCCACCAGTCTTCAAAGTATTCAATTTAGCTCTTTTTCAAATCGGGAAAGTTCCCACCAGTCTTCAAAGTATTCAATTTAGCTCTTTTTCAAATCGGGAAAGTTCCCAGCAATTTTCAAAGTATTCAATTTAGCTGGTTTTCAAAGTGGGAAAGTTCCCATCAAGTTTTAGTTTTCAATTTAGGGAAAGTTCCCGTCATTTTCAGTTTTAGTTTTCAAAGTGGGAAAGTTCCCATCAAAAGCATTTTTCAAATTGAGTCGTTTTAATGGTAAGTTTTAAAGAAAATCCTCTCATGAGGAGCCCAAAAAGAGAACAAACAATAAACGGGTTTAATACCCAACATTCCTATTTCAAAAATCCAAAATCCATTTTTGTTTGTTTATTTGCTTGAAGTCAATGATTAATAGATTTTAATGGCATGAAAAAAATAGAAGCAGCCAATAATAGAAATCCACGTTAAGTCTAGACTAGTCAGTGCTGTCTTTTGACAGGCGTCGTGGGGGTGCTAATCCTTCCCCACGCGTACCCGACTCCCGAACATCAGAACTCTGGTTAGAAGACCGTTTATTAGGTTTAGTGTTGCCTCTGCCAAGCTTAGGTTAATATTAGACTTAATAATCTTATAGGTGACTAATCACACCTAGGTTAAAAAAGATTAGTGGCGACTCCAAAACCTAGGAAACGGTAGTTTCCTCCTTCCCCTTTTCCCATCCATTTTAAGTCGTTAAACGGTAGGGTTCGGACCCCCCGGACCCGGACGTTGCGACACACCGCAATTGCAAAGAATTTGTAGAACCAAATGAGTTTTTACTTTTTAGCATCTGCTAGATAATATTCAGAAATCGATTATTAGCCAATTTATTTTAATGTAATCATAAATTTTTGAGTTAAATTTTCAATTCAATGTACTTGAAAGGTCTCCTCCCAAAATTATTATTAATCAATATCAATTTCAAGCTTGTCTTCGGTTTCCTAGTCAAAGTTAATACTACCTCCATTAGAACTCTTACCATTCTGCATAAATTACAGATGAACACTCAAATGCAGGATATATCAGAATACATCATTAAAAGATTTAACAACTAGTGAACAAATCATTTTGCTTTCTTTTAGTCTGCCTAATTATCTAAAATCTAAAACAACTATAATTTGTGAACAACAGAATACTGCCTTGCCCTCTTCCTTTCCTCTTTTCCTGAATTCTTAGCAATTTTGAATTTCTTTTATCATGTCTAAACATGTCAATGAGGGGCATCTTGGTGGGTAATTTTGGGGTTTGTTTTTGGTTGATTTGGTCTCTGCAGTTTTCTTCAATGGATTATGAATAAGCTGCATGCTTGGGACAGGTGTTTGCTGGGCTTGAAGTGGTGTTGATTCATATGATTTGGGGGTTTAGGTTGTGATCATTTGGGGTTTACAGCTGTTGGTTGTGATTCTAGGTGTCCTGATTAGAATCTCCATATTTCTTTCTTCTTCCACTTTCATCTAAAATCTAAAACAACTGCTTGCTTGGGACAGGTGTTTGCTGGGGCTTGAAGAGGTGTTGATTCAGATGATTTTGGGCTTTACAGCTGTTGGTTGTGGTTCTATGTGTCTTGATTACAATCTTCATATTTAAGTTTTGTTGTCTTGATCTTCTTTGCTCTGTTTTTTGGCTTCAATTGTTCTGAACGTTCTCATTTTTTATTTTGTTTTGCAGATTGTTTCCTTGATTGTGGAGGCTTTCACTTGGTGCTTTGTATTAGACATGATTGGCATGGAAAAACGAAGTCTATATCCGTCCATAAGTATGTCTCGGCTTCCTAATTTTATTCGGATTCTTGAACTTTTTTTATTGCTGCAAGTTTCAGCAATGTTGGATTATGTTTCTCGCAGATTGTTTCCTTCTATTTTGGCAGCATGTTTTTGCTTTGCTCTCTTTTTCACTGTATATGTTTATCTACTTGAAGCGGTGGATTCTTCTCTCTGTTGTCTCCTTCTTCATCTCCTTCTTCTTGCATTTTCTTCTTTCAATTTCTCTCTTTTATGCTTCTTTATTTTCGTTTTACTCTCTGATTGCCTTTTCTTGATTTTCTTTTGTTGCAGGGGCTACAATGGAATTTTCCGTTTTCTCTGTTTCTATGAATATATGTATAGATATGAAGTACGTTGATCACCCATATTTCTTTATTTTGTTGTTATATCTCTATTATTGACTCTGTTATCTACAAATAATTGCGGGTTTATATGGTATGAGTTTTCTAATGTTTTGTTTTTCATAAGATGATTGTTGCATTTTTTAACTGCCAAGTGTTTGTTGCAATGCCAAAATGGAATATGAATTTAACAATAAAACTGATATGTTGTATTTCATTTCATATATATATAGTCCCAGAGTTAAATTATAATGGTGAGAGTAAAGGGTTTGGTTTTGACAGAAAAAATATTGTTGGAAGATGGAGGAATGTTATTGATGAATCAGAGGAATGTTTCTTATCTGCTTCTTATGCTTTTGTTTCCTTCATTGCCCTGGTATGCTTCTTTCTTCCATTCCTTTTACTCACCTGCATATTTTATGCTTTTGTTTCCTTCATTGCCCAGGTATGCTTCTTTCTTCCATTCCTTTTACTCACCTGCATATTTGGCGCCTTTTCATGTTTGTTTGTTATAAACTCTGTTTCCAATGGATCAAATGGAATTTCGAATGTCATATTCAATAATGGATCTTATTCCTTCTCAACAAGGTGATATTATAGTGCATGCCATGTTAAAATAACATATGATATTTTAATTGAATAAATAGTTTGCTTGGTAATTCTGCAATTGCGTACCTGTATATGTGTGATGCTTGAAGAATGTTTTTTGTATTAGATTATCTTGGAAAGATGTGCCACTGTTGCCCTTATGGGGGAAGAATTCAAAAATTTCCATCAAAGTAAATGCCTTATGTTTCTATTGGAAAATAGATCACTCAAAAAGAAAAGGGTTCTTTCTATCAAGCCAAACAATGGAGAGGCATAGTGTTAGTCTTTTATGTGTTTGTTTGTAGTTCCAAATAATTTGCTAATCCTCCTCAACTTTCATCATCTGTCCTAAGTCATGAGGATTATATATGATTTTCTATGGCAATTCTATTTCAATATTTTAGGTACAACTATGTCGTATTCAATTGAGAGTGCCAGAGTATGGGTGGACAACACAAAAGGTTTTCCACTTGATGAACTTTATTGTGAATGGATGTAAGGATTGTTCATTATATCTAACATAGTTTGGCCAGCAGCCCTTTTATAATGTTTGCTAAAATATTGTTCTACTTCATTTTAACAGTGAGGGCTATTCTCTTTGGTTTCCATCTAATTAGTAGCCTATTTGTTTCTAACACTAACAGGCATGCCTATGGATTTCTGTGAGAATAGGCCGAAGCCAAGCTGCGGTGGAAATTGATAAACTCTTCATTTCAAGTAAGCTTTTCTGATCTGAATATGCTCATTGGTGTTCTTCAATTTGTGGCTAAATTGATAATAATTGAACTAAAATAGGTTTTCAATTTTCAATTCTAAAAGATGTTTGACTTTGAGTGATCATTTTATGAAAGTTAAAGAATAAATAACTCCCTAGGAAGTAAATGCACATATCTGGTGAGCAAAAAGTAACTGCACCAGTTTCATTTAATTTGAATTTTGCAGCTATATCATTCTGTGCTGCATTGGGATTCATAAGTCATGTTTTAAACCTTTTGACAGATTTTAAGTTCATTTTCCTTCTCTATTAACTTTTCAATTACTTATGCTGGTAGGTTGTTCTTCATGTTGAGACGCTTCCCTATTGAATCTAGAGGCCGTCAGAAAAAGCTGTTTGAGGTTTGTTAATTTGTAATGTTAAAGAATTTAGCATTATATATGGCATTAATGGTCATCCTTAGCACTGGGTTTCTTTCTCGCTTTCTTCAAAACATTAGTAATATAAACTTTCTCTCTTCTTCCATAGTTGGCAGCTAAGGTTTAGTTGATATTATAATGGATGACTGCTTACAACATGGGCTCATGTTACCCTTTTAATCTGTAATCGCATTAAACTTTCAAGGAATAGGTAATATTAAAGTAGTTGCAAAGTAAAATTTGCCAAAGAAGGTATCAGATTGTTAAGATCAGGTCTAAGTCTGATATTTTCACCTTTCATGTTGTTGCTAAGTTAGGACACTTGGGTATGATTCTGACTCTTTCTCCAATTCTGGAAAAATATATGGATTCTATCATCTTCAGCTTGATTTTGATTGGATTTTTTTTTTCAATTTTTTTTTGATGAAAATATGCATCTATTGGATGAACTGACAGAAATTGTGAAAGTGTTGTTTTCCAGCTATCAATCTTTATAATTTGTGTTAGCACATATAATTGGGTATAGCTTTTGGTTCATTTAAATAAAAGTTGCTTGCTAGAATACTTGGTAGACCTTTCCACATCAAGAATTAGAACCATTTCTGCTTAATAAACTTGCATTGAATCTTAGATGCAAAACTATTTGAGGAAAAAGGAAATGAAAGAATGAAGGGTAGTTGATCTTTGTGAAGAATTGCAACTATACAGGTAAGCAATATAGTGTCTATTATTTGCTATCCTGCTTATGTTTAAACTACATAGTTTCTGAAGCATGGATTCTGCAAAGCTCTATAAAACTGAGATTTTTTTTCGTTTGCTTTTATCATGAAGAAGTCGCAAATATAAGGAAGTACTGCAGAAAAGAGTTGTTTTATTTATCCCTCGATGAATTAAGAGTTAGAGTTCATGTCTTTTTTTTTTAATTTTAGAATTTAAGAATTATATATTGGACTAAGATTCGAGATATTTTGTTTTGTCAGGGCCAAAGGTATAGAATTGAAGGAAAGATTGTGGAAATGGACATTACAAATGGCTGGTTTTATGAATCATGTCCAAAGTGTTGGATAAAGCTGATGCTTGAGAAGGGTAAATTCACATGTGATGATGATGGCACTGTCACTCCTGAGTTTGTGTGAGTATTCTTGCCTATTGTAAATATTCCATTATAGTTTTTCAGACATTTGTAGTTTGTTGGTTTTTTTTTTATTCGTTTTCTTACTTTAACAGCATGCAGTTGAATTTAATGATACAAGATGAGATTGCCAAAATTGAGGCTGTCATGTTTGGTAAGTAGGCTGAAGAGTTGGTTGGACTTCCATTGACAAGGACTGTAGCAAGCCAGTGTCTCGACAAGACCAAATTACCTGTTACAGCAAAAGATCCCACTGAGAGTGAAGTCGAGTATGTTTTTATAATAGGTATAACAGAGCAGACATATAAGAGAGGTCTGAAGAAGTTCAAAGTGTATTCATATAATTAAAAAAAATAAAAATAATGAACCAGTTGTTTTAGACAAGGGAAAAAAAATTGTGGGTTATTTAGGCAAGGAAATGATGGGAACTGATGCCGGTGAGAAGAGAGAACCAAGGGAAATGACATTGGAGTTGTTTCTGCAGATTGCAATGAATCAGTTATTGCTTCTGATGTTGTTTCCACTCCACAGTCACCATCGAAAGAGAGAAGGTAGTATTCCTCTTGATGTGCCAGATTCTCCCTGCATTCCTCATGATCTATTTGACACTGATTCACCTAATAAGAGATCGAGACAGGACCAGGTAATCATGAGTTATATTTAACATGGAGTGTTTTGATTGATGAAGTCTGAAATCATTGAGCTAATTTTTATTCTTGCCTTTTTCACAGGATTGTGAGGAAATTATGAAGGGAAAAAAATAGTGAACTTTAGAGGAAAGGTGTTTGGTTTGGTGTTATTCAGAATTATTAGTGTGTATATATGTGTTGTTTATATTTTATCAGGTGTGATCTAGGAAGAATGCTACCTATAAGATGTAGCTTAGAACTTCTTTTGGATATTTCTGTTGTAATTATGTGTTGGTGAACACATGAACAAATGTATTTTGGTGTTTGTCTTAAAGTGGCAGAGAAATTTGTTAGGATACCACTTTTCTCAGTTTCTGTGATTTTGAGGTCTGATAGGAACAGGGATTTTCTAACGATGGCTCTGATATTCATTCCTCTCTCTGCTCATGTAATCTCCATTATCAAAGCTTTCCTGCTTAAGGGTCAGGAACAATAGAGATTGCCATTTACAAATTGCACAAACTGCCACTGCCTCAAAATTGATCGTGGCGAATTATGGGGTTGCTGAAAAACTAAAATTGTTTCTCACCAAAATTATTGCTCACTACTTTTATAATTGCTTTTGCTTCAGTCAAACCAAATTGGATTGCTCCTTTAAAAAATATCTTTATCTTTATATCTATATACTATATAAGTCTAAACTTCAAAACCATTGACCTGAAATATCTAAAATAACCTTTTTAATTTTAAAAGTTTAGTATTCATTCAAAGGGTAAACATGTAATTATCAAATTAAACTTTTAAGGTTCAATATGTAATTTCATTTATCAATTAAATTAAATATATTATTATATTAAAATTTATAATTTCTTTTACCGCACCCTTATTTCAATTAATTTTTTTTTGAGATAAAATTTCAATTAACTTTTAATTCCTATGTAACATAAATAATAACTAAAATACTTACATTAATTAAATGTAATAATACTATAATAACTAAAACACTTACATTAATTAAATTCTTAGGTAATTTTTTTTAATTCAAATTCTTAGGTATTTGTGCAAACGTATTGACTAAAAAGAAATATTGTTTTGTTGGCCAAAAAAAAAAAGAAATATTGTTTCCTTATTAATAAATAAATCGGATCTTAATATTTTTAATTTATAATTTTGAAATTTTGTTTGACATTGAT
>AWUE01017103.1:0-17994 GCA_001974825.2 Corchorus olitorius
ATTTTATACTTCCTCATGTTGCATTAAGTTTAGTTATAACCTTATACAAATTTGACTTACAGGTCCAGGTGTGTTTGGTTGAATTATGAGATTTGTTTTGGAGAGATTGAAATAGTGAAATATTAGGTATTACAGTGTGATATCAGAATAACAATAATAAGAATAAAATTTGTTGAAAATATTCATGAAACAGTATTAAGATTGATTAACATATACACATAGAATAAAATAATAAAATGAAACTCCTAATTCTATATAAGGACTTTAACTAACCATCAATCTATATATCAATAAATTTAGCTCACTACCCTAAATATCTCTTTAATTATTAACTACAACTTTTTTGCTAATCTTAGATTAAAAAATTAATAACATTCACCATTGATAAAGTTACTAAGCATGTAAGGTTGCTAAATTTCTAAATAATACTATAGTTTAGCTTTCTAATTAGTAACCATAAATGAGAAGTTTAATAACCAAAATTACTAAAAATGTAAGGTTATTGAATTAGTTGATAGTACGTAGTATTTTGCCTTTCTTTATATTAATCATTATAGAATTATTTTTTTAACCTTGAATATGAAAAATTGGTAGCCTTCACTATTGATGAAAGTTTACTAAATCTTTCTTAATAACTCTAAATAAGAAATATGATAACCAAAATTACAAAAAAATGTAAGGTTATTGAATTAGTTGATAGTACTATACCTCTTTTATGATTATTATAAGTTTTTCTACTTTTGAGAAAAAATGGTAAATCTTCACAATTGATGAAAGTTTACTAATGTTACTAAAGTCTACCAAATTAAGAATGATCAATGTGATCTAAAATAACATTAGCAAAAAGTTTACTAATGTTATTAAGAATGATTTCAATTGTTAAACCAATAAATTTTCCTACGTATCATGAATATTGGTGAGAAGGTCTTCAAAGAAGGGTTTAGAGGAGAAAGAAGATCAGATGAAAAGGAGAAGGAAACAATCTTAAATGGATTTATTATTACCTCCCCATTATGGATTAATTAGGATTAAGCAATATTAATGAGAATTTTTTTGTGCAAGTTAGAATATAGTAGAAGCATTCAAAACTTATTTGATAGCATTATAGTTATTTTGATAACATCTTAAACAGTTTTAACTCATTTTTAAGAAAATTTATAACCTTTATTTTTTTTATAAAAAGTTACTAAAATCATCCAAGAGCGCTATTAAGTTTGCGGAAAGCATTATAGCTATCTTAATAACTTTTTTAGTAATTTTAGATTACAAGATTAGTAACATTCATAATTAATGAAAATTATTACAAGTAATAAAGACATAAGGTTTCTGAATTTGTTGATAGGACTATAGCTTCTTCTTCTTTTTGTTTTATAATCTTCACAACTTTTTAAATTGATAATTGATAATCAATTATAGGACTATAGCTTTTCTTTACTAATCTTTAGATATGAAAAATGATAATCCTCATTGATTTGATGAAATGCTACTAAATTTATTAAAGATGTCAGGTTACTAAATTACCTTATAATACTATAACATGTTTTATAACCTTTATAACTTTTTTAGCAACCTTAAAGAAGAACATTGGCAATTGTCATTATTATTGATAAAAGGCTACTAAAATTACTAACAATATAAGGTTAATTACTAAATTTATTGATAACATTCAAAAACATTTGATAATTAAAATAGCTTTTTAATGAACATTTGATAGGGTTGATAACCTTTTTTTTTTCATCAGAAATCGATAACCTTCGTGATTGATGAAATGTTAAACTTTGTTCTTAATATATAGCCCTGTAGTTTTTTTAGTTAATTCAAATAAGAAAATTGATAACATTCCTTCATTATTGAAGATAACTATAATTGTAAAATTTAAGTTTTTTTTTTTAATTTTTGTTTGTTCAGTGAGATTGATCACTTCAAATCTTTGTAAGCTAATGACCAAATTTTAATTATTAAAATGAAAAGTACGCATGTGTGGAATATAATTTTATTTCTTATTTTTTTCTTCGATTATTTGTATATTAGATTTTCTAATTACAAAATAAAAAAATTATTAAGTATTGCCATAGACTATATTTTATTTGTAATTCTTTTGGTTTTTTTTTGTATTGGGGCTTTTTTAATACTTAAACATAATTATTAAATTTTAAGTTTTTTAGTTAGAACATATATGTACATAATACTTCATAAATTTATATTTTTACCTACGTCAAATACAAATCAATACTAATATATATAGACAGAATTAAAAATCTTTAATTAGAGGGGTTAGAACTTTAGTATTAGTTTGAAGTATGGTGACTTTGTTGGTGTTAACCTCTATAGGTATTTTTGTAACCTTAGAGTATTTTGCACTCATAAATTTATATTTATGAAGTAATGAGTTTTTATGTACATATATATTAAAAATAAAAAAATTAAAATTTAATTATTATTATTTATAGAGAAGCAAATATGTGTGCTGATTGGTTAGCCTCTCACTTTGATGATCTACACTTGGAGTTACAGCTTTATGACACTCCTCCGACAGGTCTCAACTCAGTTCTTACAACTGATGCCATGGATTTAGTCTGACCAAGGGCCATATGATGTAATTTTTATTGCTTTTTCCACTTTATATAAAAATTTAATTATTATTACAAAGTTTATACCTAAAAACACAAATATATAACCAAAATAAAAATTTTACAAAAAATATATATAACTTTTGTTCGATTATATAATATATATTATCTTCATCATAAATCATTTGTATAATTTATGAATTTATTATTGAAAGTTACAGGATGCTACCAATGTATTTTATGTTGTGGGATAGCTTAGCAGAGGTAGAATGTAAACCAATTGAAAACTTGAACAAAAATTTCTCAATGTTAATTGTTGCTTTATCAAATATCAAAGGAAGATTATATATATTTTTGTATTAGACTACAAACTATTATATGATTTATTATTTTTTATTTAATTCATTATTTATAAAATATTAATATACGTGCAACGCACGTGCTCTAACTAGTATATATATATATATTATTACTAGAATCTGAAAATCAATTTTCCTATTAAAAACAAAGGACACCAAAAATATACAAGAGTTTGTAATGTTGCAAAAAATTTAAACAAACTAAGAAACAAGATACAGAGGGAGAAAGGACCCTGAAGGTAATCCAAAGGTTCTTAATTCGTTGTAACTCATGTTAAGAAAAACCAACTTGTTAGGAAATAGAGGCAAGACAGCGCAAAGATTTCGAAAGAATCAAAGAAAGACCATTTTCCTCATGGTCATAATATTTGCTCTTGAACTAGAAACTACACCTAACTACAAACCAAATAAACAAACAAACAAATTACAAATTAAACAAACAAACAAATTACAAATTAAACTCATATTTCGTGAGAGTTGAACCCAAGATCTCATGGTTTAAGTATATGCTGAAACTAAGAGTCCGATACTCTACCACTAGGCCAAATGCCTGATGGCTTGATCGGATTAAATTTTGCTTAATAATTTTTAATGCCAAAAAATTTTGCTTAATATAATTATTATTTTATTATGTATGAACTCCAAAATACTAGCAACACTAAACAGATCATCATAGCACTAATTAATATTCTCAAAAAAAAATCATTTAATTTCCCCATGAGATATGATCTATGAATTCCCTAGAAAACGGAAGTGGCTTAAATAAAACTAGATCTTCGTCCGTGCGTTTCGCTGCGTGGGGCTTGTTATATATTTATTCTTTTTAAAAAAAATGATAGATTGGAAATGATAACAGATAATCTTTACTTTGTTACGATTTTTTAGTCTTGTAAAATACTTGGAAGATAACAAAAGGAGAGAGACTTTGTTTTTTTACTAATTCATAGGTTATGTTGATGAACTTGTTTAGAGAAAGTGATGGATAAAAAAGAATAGGAGAAATTAGTAAGCAAAACTTGGAATACAAAACTTTAGAAAACTTAAAAAACTTTGAATATAATTTACATATGGACTTTCATGCCATACAATCCAGCTGCAATTGTCTTGGTAGGGCTTTTACATCTGCAATAGCAAGGAAATAAACAACTTATTTAGAAACACTATCAAATATTCGATCATGTAATGCAATGACACGTACATCAACTATCTCAACATCTCTACACTTTTAAACAAAGCAGCAAGTTGGCAATTGTATCCACAAAAAGTTTCGAGTCAGGGGAGAATACGGGAACATCTTCACCATCACTGCCAAAAAGCTCCTCTTTTTGTCAGATGAAACAACAACGTTTCTAACAAACTTAGAAGAAAAAGATTTATTGGCTAAAGGGTCGAAACTTTGGAGAGCAAAACAAAAGAGAGACTAAGCATGGAGCTTCTGGGAAACAGAGAAAAGGGGAAGTGAAATGGGTCTAGGATTGGATGAAGATAAGTTTTTGGGTTTAACAGATTGGGGCATAAAAGAAGAGGCAGATGTAGTAGACATGGCTCTTTGCTTTTTAGCCTTTGCCCCTGCTTTTGGTTTTGAAATGCAAGATAGAACAGATGGTTTAAAAAGGACTTAGATTAGATATGTATAACCAAATCTACAAATGACATACTGCATTCAATCAAAGAAAGCACATATATTTGGAAACGGAAATTGAAGCATAAGATAAGATGGAGTAAATAAGATACCTGCCAATGCATCAAGCCGAGTGGAGTTGCCAAAACCTAAAGGTCCCATGATGGCTAGAACCTCAGCAGGCTGAGCATACCCAGTCATGCCCTCTAAGAACAACCTGATTCTTTGTTTCCCACCAGAAAAGGTAACCCAAAGATCAGACCAAAGAACAGTTATAATCAAAACTCAAATCTCTTAGTTTTTTTTCCTCCTAGGGTAACTTCCCAAACCCCATTTCGTCAAAATCTCAAATTTCAACATGTTGCTAATTGAATCCCTATGGAAATTACTACAGTGTCATGTCAAATTAATACATATAATATATAGGAATAATTATTTCTTTGAAGTTTGATGTTGTTAACTTCGACAATTTTCCAACTTTAGTAAGATTAAAGGGATTGAATAATATGACACCATCATTTAAAACTCATTTGACATTCTTAAAGAATTATAGCTCATTTAGTACACACCATTATATTGAGCAATTTTCAAGACCCACAACCTGATTTTAATTTAGGAAGAATTAAAGCCTTAAAACAGAAAACATAAGCAGCCAACATAAAATTCTTTCCTAAATGGCTAAATTAGCTAAAACCAGTCAAAATCCATAAAAAAATTATAAGTAAAAACAAAAGGAAAAGATTAAAGCCTGGAAGATATATGAACTCCATGGATACCAAAGTTAGGTGGACCCATCTTTAGATTAACCACAAAACAATAGCCAGATAGATAATCAAACAATAATCAAACAAAAAAGGGAGTAAAGACAAAGCTGGAATTTGATGATTGACATCTTAATTATGCTAAAGGAACTTATCAAAGAGTTGGACTTGGATACAGTAATCATACTGAAAATACATAAGAAAGATCTCTTTTCTATTGTCATCATGATTACCCCAAGCTCCAAACTATAATCAAATCAAAACCAAAGTAAACATGGGACCAAAAAATAGGCTGTTGAAAGGCAATTGGATCAAGAAAGTACTGGCAAAATATATGGTTATTCAAATCATGAATTTCATGGAAAGTCAACAGAGCATATGAATGATGGAGTAGGAAATAGTATCATAAACTTCAAATTCAATCTATTCAACACAACATAATAAGCAACTTTGAGTGGTCAAAGAAATTATTAAAGGTTTCTATCAATATTCATTTGCAGAATATACACAAGCACCTTTACATGATAAACACAATTCATAATCTCAGTATTGCTATTATTTGATCTAAATAACCACACTATAGTTTGAAATTACCGTATAGGAGATTATCCCTATGCGGCTATGCCAAAGCCTTCTAACAACCTTCTCAAGTAAGAAGAGATGAATCCTGCAAAATGGGTAATAGAATCATACAGACAACCCCCTAACTGACATATTTACCCATTGCATTCCCATGCTGTTGGCATTCTATTTTGTCTAATCCTAATTTGATAAAAGAGAAAGGGGGAAAACAATGGGTAGAATCATACAGAAAACTTCCATTATATTAGAACCTATATCAATGATTGAGAAGCTAAATCTCTGCATCTTTCTCCTTTTTAGCCATGAGAAACAATGGTAATAACCCTATATTGTAAATAACGTTGGCCAATTGTGATAATCAGTATACATACCTAAGCTCTTCAAGAAGTCAAGTTTTACAGTACTTGCACGGGTTAGAACTTGCAAGCATCAAACACTTGCTAAATATCTGCATTATGATACAAATCACCCAATGAGGCAAATGCAAAGCACTCCAGCTAATTCCAATTCAAAGCAACAAACTTATGAATGGAATGAAAGAAAAAAGGGACATAGGCATAACGAAAACTCCCAGTACAGAATCCAACAAAAACTTTAATTTAATTCCAGGATGACATGATGTGTACAAACTTTAAAGTTATAATGTAAAATAATACCACCTGAGCAGTACAAATAACAACAGTTAACACCTTATATTCATCATCAATGAAGTTCCTGACTATTTTTTGTAACTCATGACTGGCATCCTTCTTGCAGTGCTCACTAAGATCCGCAAGGAAGTTTCCAATCATATAACAAAGTTACAACATAAAAACAGGGGTGAATTATATCTAAGGGCTGAAATTTTATCAATCCATTTCAGAGAGCCTAAGATCTGGAGTTGAATTCAATTATAGATAATACTTAATGACATGTAAAGTTTAAGCTGGAGATAGAAAGCATTAAACAAATATCCCACTTATTCGCAGTTTTGCCATTCTTGCAGAAGATTTCAAAATAGCAAGAATAAATCCATACTTAATCAGAAAAACAAAGAATCTAAACCAGTAATGTTCAATGGTAATCCTGACTTGTTCACCTGAATCATTCTTTTTTCCTCATAGGACAGAGAAAGTACTTTTTTACAGAAAACGAAAATGGATTTTTCTATGCACATATGAAAATTACCTTGAATATATTGAATACTTTTATTGATATTAATTATTAATTTCCTAACCTGAAGCGTAAAGGCCTCTCGAGGAATTGGATCTAGAGTTGTCACCAGGTATACATCGTTATATTCATTATTGATAAATTTGCCATCATTTATGACACTGCAACCAAATGTAGAGGCTTCTGCCTGTAAAAAAGAAAGAGACATCAAAACCATCAGTTTCCAACAAAATCAAGAATCATATCTTCATTCTTTTTAGTAACCATTAGGATTTAACTCTAAATAGAAGAACATTGATTGTATGATCAATGCCCATGTATAAACCATTTTCAAACCAAACTTATATCCATCCATCTTACATAGTAAGTGTAAGTAAACAAATTTATTATGGTTATAAATCACAAAAAGGAATGAACATATGGTCTCCAATCAACTCATATGTGAAACCCCAACATAAAAGAAAGAATTCAATCAAACAGTAAAAAATGAGAAAAGAAAAAACGCAAAGAATAAATGCTTGAGTAAGAAGAAGATCAAAACAGAGATAACCGAAGCAGTAAGTTCAAAAGATGAAGCAAAAAAAAAAATGAAAGAAAAAACAGAGCAGAGAAGATCAATTTTTCAAGAAGAAACCCAGAAACCCATAAGGCAATTATCTTACCAAAAATAAAAGTCATCCCAAAGAAAAACTGAAAATTCAACTATACCAAACGAAACTAAAATCATACCCAGTCAATCATCGAACCAAAATTTGATTTAGAACAAACCCAAATATGGCCAACAACATTGAATCAATCCCCATGACCGAAGAAAAATCACAGTAAGATTGAGTTTCTCCAACAATTTCATCCATAATCCTTCCTCTCAATCCAGTCTTTCTTTATGAAGATATAAAAGATGAAGAACAATATGGGTAAAAAGAAAAAAAAAGTTTCGGGACAGAGGAGAAAGATGAAGAAAAAATGGAGATCACCGCTTGAAGATGGAGAAAAGAAAACAGAATGAAAGAGACCACCGTTTGAACGCTTATATAAGAAATTGAGGGAAGCGGTGCTGATCATTTCCAATTTAACCCAAAGACAAACACCTAATTCCCCACTAACATACCCTTAACTGACGTGATTAGCCTTTAAAAAAAATTCAAAATTGCTCAAAAATCAGGAAAAGAAAAATCGGTTAGGGCAAGGGGGTAATCTGTTGTTAACAGATTATAATTGTTTAGATTGGTTTCTATGTATCCGACCCATGCCCATCCATGACCAATCAAATCTGCCCCGGCGCCGCTTGAGTGTTTTAACTCGCAGCCAGCAATTCACCAAATCAGCTTCCAAAAAATCAAACGTTGTAACCAATGAACTTAACAGCAAAAATGGCGACAACGATGATGAAGACGATTTCTCCCTCTTTTGCTCCTTATTCTGGTAATTCTGCTCTCCTTTCCTTTTATGGTTTTCAACTCCCCCGTATCTGTTTATATTCTACTTTTGCTGCTGTTAATGATAAAAATATCTTGTCTAAACCCAGTCCCGAGAAATTGGTGATAGATAAGTGTAAATCAAGGTCCCTCAAGCTTGATGAGGCTCTGGGGTTTTTCAATTCCATGATTGCATTCAGACCTTTACCCTCCATTTGGGCTTTCAATCATTTGCTTGGTGCTCTCGCCAAAGATGAAACATTATTCCACTGTCGTGTCCATGTGTAAGCAGATGATGGGTTGTGAGGAAATGCACCCCGATATCGCCACTATGAACATTTTTATGAATTGCTTCTGCAATTTGAAGCAGGCGGACTTTTGCTTTTCTGTCTTGGCATTAATTCTTAAACTTGGTCTTCAACCTGACCCTTACACCATGAACTATCTACTTCTCGGCCTTATCAATGAGGGTAAAATTGATGAGGCCATGGAATTCTTTTGGCAAATAGTACAGACAGGATATCCATGTGATGAATGCACTTTTAACATCGTTATCAACGGGCTTTGCAAGTCGGGATACACTTGCTATGCACTTCAAATACTGAAAAGCATGAATGGAAGGCGAAGCTGTAAACCTGATGTGATTTCTTATAACACCATAATCAATGGATTTTGTAAGGAGGGAAGTCCAGATAAGTCCTTGACTATCTTTTGGGATATGCTTGATGGTGGTGGTATTGAGCCTGATCTTTTTACTTATAATACAATAATTAATGGATTGTGCAGCAAATCCCAGTGGAATGAAGCAAAAGGTTTGATAGCTGACATGATCAACAGGGGAATTTCTCCAAATGTGTATACATTTAATGCTTTAATTGACTCTCTTTGCAAGGATGGGAAGATCAAAGAAGCTAAGTCCTTGCTCAATTCAATGAGTAAAAGAGGCATAAAGCCTGATGCTGTGAGTTATACTTCCCTAATTCACACCTTGGGTAGGTCTGGTGAATTCAAAGAGGTTACTGAGTTATTAGAAAACATGACTGCTTCTGGAATTTCACCTGATGTTGTAACTTTCAATTCCATCATTGATGTTTTATGCAAGGATGGGAAGACAGGGAAGGCATTTGAATTTTTGGATTTGATGACTCGTAAAGGTGTGAAACCAGATGTGGTCACCTATAGTTGTATGATCCAAGGATTTTGTCATTCAAGTCAATGGAAAGAGGTGACAAGCTTGTTTGACAGAATGGTGGATGAAGGAGTACAGCCGGATATCGTAACTTACAACTCCATAATTGATGCTCTTTGCAAGGAAAGGAGAACTGAGGAGGCAATTGAGGTATTCGATCTAATGGCTGAAAGAGGTATGAAACCTAACATTGTTACTTACAATAGTATGATACATGGGTTATGCCATTCAGGGCAATGGGAAAGAGCTACGAGCTTATTTAGTAGAATGGTCAATGAAGATATATCTCCAAACGTTGTTACTTTTAACATGATAATGGATGTGATTTGTAAGCAAGGAAAGATGGAGAAAGCTGAAGATGTACTTGATATTATGAAACAAAAAGGTGCAAAGCCTGATGAGATTACTTACCAGACGATGATCAATGGATATTGTTTGCAAGGTGAAATAGATAAGGCAGAGGGTGTCATTGATTTGATGATAAGAAAGGGTTTTTCACCAAGTTTGGCCATATGTAAAACATTGTTTAGTGCTTATTCAAAGGGAAAGACTAAAGATGAGGCTTCGAGGTACATTGAGCAAATGATCCAAAAGGGAATGATTCCTAATTCTGTAGCACATAAAATGCTGAAGAGGATTTGACCAATTCTAGGAATGCATTGTTGAGCCCTGCTCCAGTCCAGGCTCCAGGCCTCCTTACTTAATGCAGCTTCTGTTTTTGTTTATGTTGTAATTAGAATTTTCCAGCACATAGTCATCTTCTTTGATATTTTAGAATATTGTATGTGTCCCACATGATTGTAAGAATTGCCTGAATTCATGTCAATAAGATCTTTCATATTGTCAACAATGTCAGCCATTGAACCGATGAAAGAAAAGCTTCTTTTACCAAAGTCACTTGGTGAGCCAAAACTCTTTTGAATCAATATTATAGATGTAGTAGAATCTTTAATAAACGAAAGCAATGATACTTTCTTTCTTGAATAGTGTATGATTGAATTAAGGATTAGATGCAAATGAAATTCTTGGCTGCAATCATTCCGCAACTGCTGTGCTCTTCTGAATCCATATGGAATGTATTGCCGACCTTTTTGTTTCTACTCCAAAATGAATCAGAATTATTTCTTTTTTGGTTGAAATGAATCAGAATTACTGTATTGGTGGCTAATGGGCGGGGTTATATTACCCTTTAGAACAGAAAATTTGTTGGGCATAAATCATTTAAGAAATCTACTTAATATAGCTGCATTATGGAAGAGGTACATTGAAGAAATGATCAGAAAGGGAATGATTCCTAATTCTGTAGCATATGAAATGCAGAAGAGAATTTATCAAAAGGGAATGATTCCTAATTCTGTAGCATATGAAATGCAGAAGAGAATTTATTAACAAGTGGTTGGTTCAAGTGGTTTGACACTTGTTCCCCATAAACAAGGTCTCAGATTCGAGTCTTGTCAATTAAGAAAACCATTGTTGGGAGAGCTTTACCCCATAGTGGGTCAACCTGTCTCGAACAAGGTTAACTTGTAAATATACGAAAAGAAATGCTGAAGAGTGGAGCCAAAACTCTTTTTGATTTCATATAGATGTAGTAGAATCTTTAATAAACGAAAGCATGGATTTTTTCTTTCTTGAATATAGTGTATGACCTTGTTGAATAAAGGGTTAGAAAGAAAAGATGCATTCGAAATTCTTGGCTGCATGAAGATTGAAGATTTAATGTGATGCTTCTTTGTTGTTTTCTACTCCAAAATGAATCAGAAAAATTGTATTGGAGACTATGGGGTTTTTCACATGAGATATGAAAATCATTTTTCTAGGGAATTAGGTATGAGATTAGTTGTTTTTGACAAAATAGGACGGAGATCTATAAAGGTGAATATTAAAAATTGTAAAATGGACAAGAAAAAATGTTTTCATTTTAACCAGTGTCATGGGCCAACGGCCCATCATCTATGTATTCATTATTTAAACTTGTAAATATACATTTAAAAAAAAAAAAAAACGGGTTTCTACTTTCTATGGCTCAATCAAATGTGGTCCGGCCGGCGCCACTTTACTCTATTGACTGTTACTTAAGTCGCAGCCAGCCAATGCCCAGCATTTAGCAAATCAGCTCCCAAACAGTGAAAAGAGCAAACGCTGTAACCAATGAACTCAACAGCAAAAAAGGCGACAACGATCATGAAGAGGATATCTCCTTGTTTTGCTCCTTTCACTGGTAAATCTGCTCTCTTTTCCTTTTTTGATCTTCAGCTCTCCAGTATCTGTTTCCTTGCTCGATATTCTACTTTTGTTGCTGTTAGTGATAAAAATGTCAAAGTGCTAATATCGAGAAATTGGTGATAGATAAGTGTAAATCAAGGTCCCTTAAGCTTGATGAGGCTCTGGGGTTTTTCAATTCCATGATTTCACAAAGACCCTTGCCCTCCATTTCTGCCTTCAATCATTTGCTTGGTGCTCTCGCCAAGATGAAACATTATTCAGTTGTTGTGTCCATGTGTAAGCAGATGATGGGTTGTGAGGAAATGCAACCCAGTCTCGTCACTATGACACTTGGATGAATTGCTTCTGCAATTTGAAGCAGGCGGACTTGTGCTTTTCTGTGTTGGCGTTGATTCTTAAACTTGGTCTTCAACCTGACCCTTACACCATGAACGTTCTACTTCTCGGCCGTATCAATGAGGGTAAAATTGATGAGGCCATGAAATTGTTTTGGAAAATTGTACAGACAGGATATCCATGTAATGTATACACTTGCAATATCATTATCAGTGGTCTTTCCAAGTCGGGATACACTCGTTATGCAGTCGAAATACTGGAAAAGATGAATGGAAGTCGAAGCCTTAAACCTAATGTCGTTACTTATAACACCATAATCGATGGATTTTGTAAGGAGGGAAGTGCAGATAAGTCCTTGATTCTCTTTCGAGATATGCTTGATGGAGGTGTCGAGCCAAATATTATTACTTACACTACATTAATTCATGGATTGTGCAGCAATGGACAGCGGAATGAAGCCAAAGGCTTGATAGCTGACATGATCAACAGGGGAATTTCTCCAAATGTGTACACCTTCAATGCTCTGATCGACTCTCTCTGCAAGGATGGGAAGATCCAAGAAGCCAAGTCCTTGCTCGATACAATGAGTAAAAGAGGCATAAAGCCTGATGCTGTGACTTATAATTCCCTAATTCACACCTTGGGTAGGTCTGGTGAATTCAAAGAGGTTACCAAGTTACTAGAAAACATGACTGCTTCTGGAATTTCACCTGATGTTGCAACTTTTACTTCCATCATTGATATTTTATGCAAGGAAGGGAAGACAGGGAAGGCTTTTGAAGTCTTCGAATTGATGACTCATAAAGGTGTGAAACCAGATGTCTTCACCTATAATTGTATGATCCAAGGATTTTGTCGTTCAAGTCGATGGAAAGAAGCGACAAGCTTGTTTGACAAAATGGTGGATGAAGGAGTACAGCCGGACGTGGTAACTTTCAACACTTTAATTGATGCTCTTTGCAAGGAAAGGAGAATTGAAGAGGCAATTGAGGTATTCGATCTAATGGCTGAAAGAGGTAAGAAAGCTGACATTGTAACTTACAATAGTTTAATACATGGGTTATGCCATTCAGGGCAATGGGAAAGAGCTACGAGCTTATTTAGTAGAATGGTCAATGAAGATATATCTCCTGACGTTTTTACTTTGAACATTCTAATGGATGCGATTTGTAAGCAAGGAAAGATGGAGAAAGCTGAAGAAGTACTTGATATTATGAAACAAAAAGGTGTAAAGCCTAATGAGATTACTTACAAGACAATGATTAAGGGATATTGCTTGCGAGGTGAAACAGATAAGGCAGAGGGTGTTTTTGATTTGATGATAAGAAAGGGTTTCCCACCATGTTCGGCCATTTGTAAAATTTTGGTTAGTGCTTATTTGAAGGGAAAGAGTAAGATGAGGCATTGAGGTACATTTAAGAAATGATCTAAAATGGAATGGTTCCTGATTCCGTAGCAGATAAATGCTGAAGAGGATTTGACCAATTCTAGGAATGCATTGTTGAGCGCTGCTCCAGTCCAGGCTCCAGGCCTCCTGCTTAATGCAGCTTCTGTTTTTGTTTATGTTGTAATTAGAATTTTCCAGCACATGGTCATCTTCTTTGATATTTTAGAATATTGTATTTGTATGTGTCCCACATGATTGTAAGAAGAATTGCCTGAATTCATGTCAATAAGATCTTTTCATATTGTCAACAATGTCAGCCATTGAACCGAAGAAAGAAAAGCTTCTTTTACAAAAGTCACTTGGTGAGCCAAAACTCTTTTGAATCAATATTATAGATGTACGAAAGCAAGGATACTTTCTTTCATGAATAGTGTATGATTGAATTAAGGATTAGAAAGAACAGATGCAATTGAAATTCTTGGCTGCACGAAGATTTATGATTCCACAACTGCTATGCTCTTCTGAATCCATAAGGAATGCATTGCTTCCCCGTTGGTTTCTACTCCAAAATGAATCAGAATTATTTCTTTTTTGGTTGAAATGAATCAGAATTACTGTATTGGAGGCTAATGGGGTTATAGTACCCTTTCTTTCAGAAAAATAACAGAAATTTTGTTGGGCATAAATCATTTAAGAAATACACTCTTAACCAAAGTAAAACGCATAAAAGCAATGATTTTTATTTTCTTGTGATTAAAGTTGCATCTTATAATAATTCTTTTGAATGTAACCCCGCATCCTAGCAACAACTTACTCCTGTACAAAATGATAAAAGGGAAAATCTACTTAATTTATGTTTGATAATCTAGTTTGTGGAAACACATTTGTTAATGTCTTCAAGAAAATAGTGGCAATCTCTGCTCCCCCGACGCATAAGAGATGATGCTCGTTTTAAGTGGTGAAATATACTGAGCCCCATGAAATGCAGCAGCTCTTAGAATATTTAATGGACCAAAATCAACAGAATATGCCTTCTGAAAACCATCTAGGACTGCCATCATCATAACGTTTGCCGGTTTTCTGTCTGCTTCATATTTCTTCAATAGTGAGACCTGAAATAGGAGAAAGACCATTTAGTGATGAGTGATTGACCATGCAATCAGCATTCTGATTCTTCTAGAAAAAGGATGAAGATCAAAAGAAAACTTCATTGTTCCAAAGAGTAAAATCTAGAAATGATAACCAGATTCATCGCATCATATATCACAAGAATGGTTTGTCTATCCATACCTCCCCAATATCTGTGCCTACTGCAATACCCTCAGAAATGACATTTGAAAGGGTAGATGCATCTCCAAAACCCAAATTGACACCTTGGCCAGCCAAAGGATGCACAGTGTGTGCTGCATCTCCAATTAGAACAACGCGCTTTGATGTGTAGTCATTAGCATGCCTCAGGGATAATGGGAAAGCCATTCTTTCAGAGGCCAACTTGACTACTTTTGGTGGAACTTCAAAGCAATCCTTAGCTGACACGGTGATATTCCCTTTCAGCCAAGAAAAAATGCCAGCATTACCCATTACGCTTGATTTAGGATGAGGACCATAACCATAATCCAGAGCGTGATTAACAGCTTTCAGAAAGTCATCTTCACTCATTGATTTGAACTCTGATGACTCTTTGGGGTTCATGGTCCAAACAATATTGCTAAACTTATCACCTATTGGCAAAAGTGCAATTGGGCCAGCGGGTAGAAACCTCTGCCATGCACAGTGATTTTCTATAGCATGTTCTACTGTACATATGATGGCATTCTGTGAGTAGTTCCATCCAGTTGTTCTGAATCCTGCTAACTCTCTAACTCGTGACTTCCCCCCATCTGCTCCTACCTGAGATGAATTTCATGTCACTTGACACCAATAATATATTACTAATTAAAACTGATGTCCATCTAGAAAATTTGTAAATAGATATTAGATAAAATGTTTATCCTCTTATACTCAAATTGGGCAATCTGACTTATCCAGGTGCAAGTTCAATTACCACCAACTTTGCATATAGGCTATTGCCATCCTCCAGTTCCAGCTTAGCCAAACGCCCATGAGTGAACAATGATGTTGCTGATGATGTGCTGTCCACTTCCAAGGATGAAGAATTTGGTAGTATAGACATCGAATTCAATCTTGACGGGTAAATCTTGTTCTGCACATCTATATCCTGAACAAAACCACAACCATAGAAGAAATGAGCTTTCAAGGGTTAAATTATCTGCTCCAAATAATTTGGAGAAAAAAAACTTCAAGTGAGACAGAGTAATTATGCTAAGGGTTGCATAACTTATCAATACCTGCACACGTGACAATAGAGAACTAAGTAGCACCTTATTCTCCACCACACACCTAATGGCACAGTCCAAAACAAGCACCCAGACATTAGTGTCTGAAATATAGAAGAGTTGCTTTTAAGTTCTGAGGAGGTGCTTACCCAAGTACTTCTTTGTTTGCATCCCTGGCATTGTATTTTGTGAAACCTAAGCCAGTATAATCCCAAACCTATAGTAAGTTCAGAGAAAAGATTTAGCAATTTGTGGATTGAAGATATTCTAGGTGCTAGTTAAATCTGTTAACAATTAATTGGCATGCTAGTTCTTCTGGCAGCCGAGACAAAAGTAATGCATATCACTGATAAAGAGGACATTAAGAGGAAAGGGAAAATATAACAGCCTGCACCTGCATCTTATCGAAATAGGCATGTCGTTGCTTGTCGACATATTGCCAAGCACCAATATCTGCAAAGTGCAAGGTATGCAACACTGTTATTAAAAGCGCAGTAAGCATGACAAACAAGCATGGTATTTTATAACTAATTAAGGGAAAAAATCAACTTGTTAAAGCAGTATCTCATAACAAACACTAGGCCAATGGTTTCTCTAGTGCATATGCTTCCTCACAGATTATAGTCCAAATAGGTAATAGTCCCAAGATAACTTTAAGTTAGTAATATTTGCTACATCATACACTTATAGCTGTGTCTAAAACATAGTAATTAATATGTAATCTCTTTCAAATTTCATATTTCAATGTTTCTTAGATGCTAGAACAAAACCGTTTATTAAGCTCTTGCAAAATGTTCAAAAAACAAAAAAAAACAAAACAAAACAATTTGTCATAACTATGTAAAAAATGAAAGATGGCTTATAATTTTCTACCTCTGAAGAAAGATATAGTCGCAGGTGTGACAGTACTGACCCTGGGATCAGGGAGGTCGTCTTTCTTAATCAAGTGCTTTCTTCCCAAAGCTGGATTGCTATCAATGATGGCAATATTCAAATGTTTTGTTAATGGCCTGCTAGCTGCAAATTACAAAAGAGTAAAAATATCATCATCTCAGAATTTGTCATCATCATCAACAAGAACATGCTTGTAGAATTACAGAATCCTATTATAAACGTCGATTCATATCAGTATGATACCCGCATTCATGTTTCTAATATCATGTAGTGCATACTGTATGCAGCCTTACACGTTTGCAAGATTGATGAACCATATCTGTCATACAAAAGAGAAACTGCATGACACAAGAAGGAAATATATGGCAAAGTGTAAAATATTTAGCTACCTAAGGAACAAGCAAGAGCCAGGCCAACCATGCCGCCTCCAACAATTGCAACATCATACTGTTCACCTTCAGTCTCCTACAATGTTGAAACAATTGGCTAACTTAATCCAATATACCTTAAACCACTTTATATAACTAACTGAAAAAAGCAGAAAAGGAGCAATGACAACAACCATCAAAGGGGAAAAAGCTAAACACATTTGAAATTAGAACCCAAAAGAAAATCCAGAAATTTAAAGGTTTTTTATTAAAAAATTTACTTGTTCAGGGTTACCAGCATTTGAGGTAGATGATTTTGCGGCTACATCAGTAGAAAATGGCCTCCACGGAATTCTCAATCTACAAACATTTGGGCCAAATTTTCTTGCTACGATCCTGTTTTTACAGCCGAGAATCCAACATTAACAAGAAGGAAATTTAGAAGAATAAAAAGGAAATTGATCAACTTTATGGAATGAATTTGCACCTGTTCATGATGGAATTGCTCTTCTGGGTTTTGCCGAGTGACTCAGTTGTGGTCTCGTGGAACTTCGAGCGAGGGCGAGTGGACTCACGTGCAAACTAAAGTAAGGCTGTCCTAAAATGCCGATTAGATCTGTAAAAAACTAAAAACTACTAAAAACTTCGAGCCCAACGACGGATCTGGATCTGATTAATTGAGCCATTAAGCCATTGTCGACAGCCGAAGGCCTGGAACCCAATTCTTAGATGGGCTTTAAGATAGCCCCTTAATCAATTTTTCATGGGTAATATAATAAAATTATTAAAAAAAAAAAA